>JAPMOQ010032104.1:1092903-1112896 GCA_026543055.1 Argiope trifasciata
AAATGTATGTTTTTTTTATAACTGAATAACTTATTATTTTTGGATTTTAAAGTATACTAAACATTTATTTTTACTCTTCAAGACTGAAGAAAGAGTTTTAAAAATATAAAATTAACCACACATTATTTCAAATAATTATCTTTGTTTACTTAAGATATTCAAAACGAAGATTTTAAATGCATTGTATTTTTTTAAATTTTAAGTATTATTTTTGATATGTTTATACAACTTCATCTATCTTTCTTTAAAAAATAAAAGCAGGTATTTTGAAATAGAGTTCCATTCTATAAAATAATTTAAAAATATGAAATTATGTATTAAAAAATTTAATGAATTATGTTTGTTATTGATTTTAAGATTCATTCTCTCAAAACTGATTCAAAATTTGAAATTCATTTTTAAATTATAGGAATCTCTCTCGGACATACAGAAGAATGTTCTATTATTTTATTTTAAGAATTTAAAATAAATAGTTAATATAAATAATTGTCCGAACAATGTAAATAAAATTTCAATAAGAATTTCCTAACTGAGGAAATGTTCCTGCTATGTTTCGAATCAGATTTTATTTTGATTTTTGTTTTAATCTTGCATCTTCGATGTTAGGTTAAAATATAAAGTTATTGTTCTGCATTTCGCATCAATCAAAACAACTAATAATTTTAAGTAAATTTTAGGCCAGAATTAAATTTGAAATATGTTACTTCTAGTATAGTTTAAAATATTTCAAAACTATTCCTTCGATCAATCAGATAAAACATTTAAAATATTATAAAGAGTTTAAGCTTGTTTACTATTAAAAATTCAATAATTTATTTCATACAGTAAGTTTAAAGTCTTTAAATATATTAGTCAAAAATATTTCTAATTTTTTTTTCAAAAAACATTTTTACAAGAAAATATTTATGTTAATATGGATAAAATTTAGGTCTGGCTATACATCCTATTAGTATGTACTTCTCCAAATTCTGTTTCCTAAAAATATGCTTTAAAATTATTTTGCTGTAAGTGTTTTTAGAACTAAATAAATGTAAAAAATAAGTTTAATATAATTTTATGTGCAAATTAATCATTAATATTCGATATGATAAAACAAAGAAAATTACATATTAACTATACGTCTATTATACTGAAAATTGCTTTTGACAAATGTATAGTAATCTGTTTAAACATAAGAGTTTGAAGTATACAGAATAAGTAGAGTTTTTAAACAGATATTCATAGCATCAGGACATATATGAATATCATATAGAACAATATTTCTGTTATAACATCCGTTATCCTTAAATTTACCCCAAATGGTTAAAAATCGACCATCTTTCCCTCCATTGATGATTTTAAGTATAACTTAATATCAATATAATAATTATTATTAATAATTTATCCCTATAAATAAGAATAACTCTACATGAGAATTGCGAACGAGGTTTTAGAGATATTACGATTCATTTGATTAAATTAGCAAAATAAATTGTTAGCACAATGATTCTTCTCCTGAAACCTTTTTGCACATTATTTTAGAACATTGAGCAATTTTATATAATGCTATTCGATATTCTATAATATTATGATAATTATCATGAAAAATACCAAATATCTTTATATTATTATAGAGTTTATCAGCATAGGGAATTAATCTCTGATACATTTACGTTTAAAAATATTTGGAAATATATTTCATAGAATGCTATGAGAATTTAGATTTTATTCACGTAAACTGAATTTTCAACACTACTCGTTGGCTGAGAATCAGCTTATACCGTAGTTTCATGGAATTTATGGAAAAAAGATTTAGATGAATGCATTTAAAAAATTTATTTTATTTAAACTATCCTTAATTATATCATTTAATTATTTCTTCTTACATATTTTATTACATTATCTGGGTATTACGCAAAAACATTTTACTATTTTTATTTCTTTCTGAAATTTGATTGGAGATCAATTAAGAAAAATATTTAAAAAATTAGTTGTTATAGAGCACAACTTTAAACCCTAAAAAATATTAAAATATTTATACTTGCTTAGAAGAAAGGATTCATCAGTTTCTGTGCTAAATTTTTATGAATGTATTAAATGGTAAAATTAATTAACATTTTTATTAAATTTTATTATTAATTATTAAGCACTTTTCGTAATTTATATATTTTATGTATTATACTTGTTCCGTTTTTCCTATTAAAAGTTTTATATATTTTTTCACAAATCAGATAATTACTTTGAATCGAAACATAAGACATTTGATAAATTGTCATTGAAACCCTTTCCCAAAATAAGTATCCTATGTTCAATATTTTCGGAGAATAATAAATAATTTATCCATTAAATATTATATCTAAGAACATTTAAGAACTCCAGTTCTTTCCGTCTCTCCATGAGAAATTAAAGCAACGCAATTTATCATCATTTATGTCACACAACACACGCATGGCTGGATTTCCAAAACTAATCTTTAAGAATTAGCTATATTTTTATTCACTGAGAAGTTTCCATTGCGAAAATTAAACATTATACACAAGTTTTTCATTTTGTTGCCATGTAATTAATTGAAATCAAAAAATGTTGTAAAATAATTTGATGTTTTATATAATGGAATTGATTTTTTAAGTAACCCATGTAATATGCATGTTGATCAAACTCGTTCAAAAATACAGAAAATGGCTTGAGTTTTATGTATTTGCATTCAAAGACACGAAAAGAAATCCGTTTCATTTTTCTATTCATTTATTTAAAATTTTACTGACATATTTTATTACAATGTGTGGATTATGCATGCGTAAGACTAAAAATATCAGTAAACATTGAAGAAATACTTGGAAATGTCCATTTGTGTGTCTTATCACGATTGAAATGAATATCCAAGTAACAATTTTTAATAAATTAAAATATCTCGTAAAAGAATGAATTCTATTTATTTTTTAAAAAAATCCCGTTTTATGAATTTTTCACTAGTAATAAAATTTTTAAATGATGGTTTTACTGAAACTGATACGTTTCTATATTTGAATACAAATATGTATTTTACATCAAAATGAAAATTTTGGAATATAAAAACTTTCAACTTCAGTCCCAATGTGAATATATGTCATGTGATATTTTAAATTTAGGATCCATTTTTCATCACACGTAATGATTTGATTAAGAAATGGCTCGGCTTTGTTGCGAGAAATAAGAGAAACACATGTGCCGAGTCTTCTTTATTTCTGTGAATCAGTCAATTCATGCAGTATACACTTGTCCAGATTTTTTACTTTACCGATTTATGACAAATCAAGATTGTTGATTGTTTGCTTTGATGCATTGCACATTAATGGTAATTCAAGTGCACTTTGTCTGGAATTTTCTTAACGGTGGCTTTCAGGACGTCATTATCCACCTGAGACTTGGGTTAACAACGTGATTCCTTAGATAGGTCGAAATCTCCCGAACAAAATTTCTTAAACCAAAGGGCTACAGTCGCGTTTGTAGCCACATGCCCGAATACACTATTGATACTGGCGACTGCCTGCCGTGTTTTGGCTCCTCGGCCGAACTCATACTTCATCAACTCACAAATTTCGCTAATTTCCATGATCTCACTTAATAACTTAAACACACACACACAAAAAAAAAAAACTGCTCATTTTTTCAAACTGAAATATGCTTTAGAAAGAGAAAAATATGTACCTTTAACACGAAAAAAAAATTAGGCCAAAATAGTGTGTCTAAATGAGGTTATGATTATATATAACTAAGCGTAATTAGTAATTTCAGCATAATGAATTTAAGAAATAAAATTTATACTAAATTTTCCAAAACTTGCTGTAAAACTTAAAAAGTCCAAAACTTGCTGTTGAAATATCCGTAGTGGATGATTCAAAGTATTTTATCATTGTAACAATTATAAAGTAAAAACGAATTATAGCATTTTTCAGAAATACATATATAATGTGCCATATTTGTTAATGACTTTTGCAACTGCTTAGAATACAATGTTGCTGTGAAACGTTTTTCTTTGATTCATGTCTAGACTTTTCAATAATACAAAGAACAATTAAAGAAATAACAATATTTAAATAGAAATCCTTTCAAGTAGATAGACTTTATTCATTTTTGCTATTCAAGATTGTAATATAATATCTTTATAATTTTTAGAAAAACGCTTTAAGAATTAAACTTTATTACTTTTACAAATATTTTATATTTATTTGCCTCTTGACGAAAATAGCCCAAAATATACAAATTTTTATTTCTTTAAACTCAATAATAATTTGTTTAAACTATATAATATGAATTACTAATAAAAAAGCTTTAATTGTTTTCTTGAAAACTAACGGCCTTTAAATCACAAAAAAATAATTAAAAAATAATTATTTTCTAAAGAAGCTCTTTTATCCAAGAGTTACGTGTCACAAAAGACAGAGCATAGACAATGAAAGCTTAGCAACGAAAACAGCAAGAATAGTTTAAAAAGGAATTGCATCTATTTTAAAAAGTTATTTGGTTTTTAACTTTTTGTTGTCAGAAAAAAAAATTTCAAACACTTAATTTTTTTCAGTGTCTAAAAACAATGAATCCTTTGTTTTGACATAAGTTAAAAAAACAGTATTTTTCACTGTCTCCTATTATTTAACTGTTACAATGGAATCAAGTGAGCGTATTTTTAGTTCCCAACTGATTTTTTCCACCATCATTTTCCTTTTTTTTTTCACAAATAAATTCGCTTACAAGAAAATAAACAAGAAAAATTAAATATTTATGTGTTGCATTTTAAATAATTATGTCAACTAAAATGTTTAAAAAAATTTTATCCAGAAAAGAAATGAGGGTATAGAGATATTGTTTACCCAGATATATTTAAATTGACACCAGAATAACTTTTTTGTGGTTACCGTTATGAAACCATAATTCTTTAGTAGGAAGAATTAAAATTTAAATCACGAATAACACTGATATGTATGATTGTGAAGGCTTTTAAAATAAGACAAAAATAGAGCTGCTTGCAAATAATCAACATTTTGTTCATTATGCTGAAATGAATTGATAATATAAGAATACATTTGCACCTCAATCATGTTAGTAATGATTTATAATTCCGAATAATTATATAAGTATAAAGTCTTAATAATTATAAAAGTTATAACATTTTGAAGTTGGTATCTGGAAAAAGATACACCTGCCACCATATTGGCATCCTCGTGTTTTGGACGTCCCATGTTCGAGTCCTGGTTAGGTAATCGTTGTTCGATTTGTGATTTGTATAATTATGTTCCTTGTGAAAAGGGGGTTGTGTGAGCAAATATTATGCATGAAGTAGCCAAGGCATACTCTTCACATCAGTATGCGCAACGGAAAGAGCAGGACAGGTTCCACAATATAAATCGCTGACAAATAAAACAGATTTGTAAAATATCAAAAGTCATAACAAGACCCACCGGACTACTCGTACATCCTTTCAGAGTCCTCTGTAAACGATTTTGTTTCCCAAACGTATCGAGGCAAGTATCTCTAGCACATAAATCATATCACACTCTGCAATTAATAACACTTAACAAATGGAGGCATGAAGTTTAATAGTAATATTGGCGTCTCAGGCATTCATGGAAATTGCAGTGAAAGAGCGGTTGATGTATTGCAGTATTGATAGATTTAAATCTATATGCACAAAAATATAGTGAGCTTATGAAGTACCACAGAAAAATATTTACTATAACAGAGTGTTCATGAAATATCTAAACATAATCGTGAATAAGCATTGAGGAAAATTCATTTACAGTTTTCTAACAAGGCATTTCATATACTATCAGAACTTTTCCAGGTAATGAAGATTTCTAGTTTAGTAAGATAAATTTCGATAATAGTTTTGTATTTAATTTTCAGCTTTTCAACAGTTATTTGGGGATAATTTTCGTGTTTTGAAATCACAAATATAACAGTTGAGTCGTCATTCAACTTTTCAATTTCTAAACTCAATCAGAAAGATTTGCTTAAAAGAGTTTTACATGCTATCGGACCGTGTTTACGATGAGTCTCTATTTGAATCTAATCTTCAGTCAGAGGCCTATGGTCTCGAAATTAAGAATAACTGAATATCACTTACGTTTGAAAACTTTTAATCAAAAAAATTTCTGTACATTAATAAAAGTTTACAAAATTTCATTTTACAAGGTGAGCTTCATAGGTTGGCTTAGGACATTACTTACTTATGAAATTAATATATTTCACAAATATTTGGTTCTTTATTTCTATATTTCGCATCCATCTGTCACGTTTCTATCTCTTTTTACATTTGGTCGATCTTGGAGAAATCCCTATTCGATTTTATATTCTTTTGACACTGATAACGAGACAAACATTACTTTTTGCACTTTTTGAAAGTGTCAAAAATATTAGATATATTTTTTAGACTTTATTAAAAGTTCATAAAAATATATTTTAATCATTCAATTTATTTTTTAAGTATATTTTATTCATCCATTTTATTTTTTATTAATTTTAAGTATAAAATTTCCACAAGTTGAAACTCAGTATAAAATATGTAATTAATTTTAATTTTGTTACTTTATTTCAAAGATATTTGGTTGCATTCAAATTGCGCTCACATATATAAACTATGTACATGAAAAATGTTAGGAATGTTTGAAGCTGATAAAAATAATCATATATGAAGGCTGTAAATGTAAATTCGGTTTTATTTTTATTTCATTTCAGGAAAAAAAAACACCCTGGGAATGGAAAACTTAGTAATCGCAGGACTTTAAAACTTTAAGAACGTAGGTGGGCTCTAATAATCATTTTAGATGTGAATTTGAAAGTATCTTCTTAACTGAATTCTTAACCCCATCTTTTCTAAAAGTAACATCCATTGAATACATTTAAGCAATTTCACTTACATAAAAGTTTCAAAATTTTAGAAAATATTGAAGGAACAGCATGAAAAAGATTAAGAATACTTTTTGAATAGGTTTTAATTTGAGTATTTATAATATTCATGGTTTTATTTCTATGTTTTTCAGAAAAGATTTGCCATGTGCATATTTAATGTTTTTCATTCATATTTTTATTCAGAACACCCTCTAAAATCAATAAATTTTCTAAATTTAAGTGTCAGTCATGCTTTATATGCATCACTTTCTTAATATTTTTAATAATATATTTCTCGTTTTTAATTTCAGTCTACTTAATTTCATTTTAATATAGTACAAGAATCAAAGGATATAAATATCCTTTTTTTAGCTCCTCCTAAATTGCATTACAACAAACACTAACCAAAAAAGAATTAATGAAAAAAACAGATACCCACAAATAGTATTCTCTATAAAAATTATAGTTACTTTAAATAAATGTCTGATCCTCATTCATAATGATGAAGGACTTTTGAAAATAAACAATTAATTCGCTCAATAAATTTGCATCCATTTTTTTTAAATTTAAAATAACTGTCATGGCTAGAAGTGCGATATTCAATGACAATTTTTTATTGGTTTGTTAAGTGATCATGTTTCAAAAGAGTTGATTTATTAAAGCGAAAAGAAATGTAATCCAATATCAAAAGTTTCTTGAAGAGCGCCTTGTTCTTTCTATTCATAATTTATATGTTTTTTACCCTCCCGATTTCGAAATTTGCTTTTTGTGCAAATAAACAGTCACTTCATGTTTATCTCGGTTCAAATAATCAGCTTTAAAAACAATTCTTTAGAGATATTTGAAAAGGAATATAAGATTTCAGTATTTAATTAATTGACAGCTATATTTTTGAGTGAAAGAAAAAAAATTAAAAAGCAAATGGTACTTCATAAATATAAGCTGATTTTTTAATTAAAGTCAGGTTGATATTTTTTTGCTTTTCTCTCAAAATTCTCTTTTCTTTTTTCTTTTCCATTGTTTCTTTTTTTTTAACTTTTGTAAACAACTATATTTGATTAATTCAAGAATACTTGATGGCATTCTTTGCCACTAACGTTATTAAAAAATTAATAAATAAAATGAGACACTAAGGAATTATCAAAAAATTGTCTAATGAATGTATTTTTATTTTTTAAATAATTGAATCTAGGCGTATTTATTATTAAACATGAAACATGACAAAGTTAATAATAATTCGAATATTTTAATCATTCAATAAAAGGTGTATCCCTTTAATGTTTTTTCTTATTTTAATTATCATATATGGGCAGATTATTTATTTTTTATTATAATCTTTTGATGTTACAGTAAAAAACTTTTTGCAATAAGTATAGTTTTAGAAGACAGTATGAATTATAGACATTATTTTATTGTATTATTATTATACTTTATTATTATTATTATTATTATTATTTAATTTTCTCTATTTTATTTTATTTCATAACATTTTATTCAATATTTCAAAAAATAGTTACAATAATAGCTATATAAAATCATACCAGTAAAGTTTATAGTACCTCAGTTAATGACATTTTATTTAAAAAAATTTAAGAGCAGAATACGAATAAACTTAACCTTTAACTAAAGAGTAGAATATAGGATAAAATAATATTGAGTGTCTGAGAGTTTGCTTAAATCCCTAAGTTAAACAAAATTCACTTACTTACTAAAATTTAAAAAATGCACAAATTTTAACAATAAGGAATAAAATTACTTGACCTCGAAATTTAATAAAAATTATCAAAAATAACAGCACGCCTAAATGCACAACTTATTATTCTTAAATAAAATTTGATATTGCTTATTCGAAGAAGGCACAAAAAGTATTTTTTTAAATATGTAATAATGTCAAAGTGAAAAAAAAATGTTACAAAAATATGAAGACTGATCAAGGGAATATAAAAAAAAAGAAAAGCAAGCCAAAGCTAAAATTGGCATCAACTATAAATAGATTTTCAAGTTATTGGGGAATTAAAACTTTGATATAGAACCAAACCTAGTATTTTTAATTCAACTTTCTACTAACATAGACGAAAAAAAAGGATTTTAAATAGTGAGTCTTTCTTAATAAAATACTCAATTGAAGAAAAGTGAGAAAATTAATAACGTACTTTAATTAATTAAAGCACGTACTTTACCTAGGTGCAGTTCTTCAACACTACCCTGCCAAATCTAAATTGAATGTAAGGTAATCAGCATATCTGTGAGTAATAAAGCGTTTTAAAACGGTATTTATTATTACACATTTTATACATTCCATTGAAGAGCTCTACTGGTATTATAAAATAGAGTTTTTGAAGTTCAGTGTGCAAAGTAAATATTCAAGTTCAAAAGATAGAAAATTGGGGGACCCGTGAATATTCCAATTGTTGAATGTTGATTAATGTTTTTTCGAAATAGTAATAGAAATTGCAGTTTAAACTTAAAACTTTTAATATCTTCCGGGCAAAAACACTTTGTTCAAAGAGTAGATATCTCAAGTGTTCTAAAAAATTACTTATTGTTTGTTCTAATGGAGATTTCGATTGCCTATTCTATCATAATTAAAAACTGACCTGATGTATTTGCAATGTCTAACAATATTTCAAGGCATTAAAGTTTATTGGAAATTGTAAACTATACTTCTCGAATATTCAACAGCTAAAACATTTCATGAATAAGATCCGGAAAGCGCGTTCGCCCTTGTATAAAAATGTATATTATAAATTCTTCTGTTAAATTATGACAAAGTATTTGCTGAATATGTAATCTAAAAGAAGGAGGTCGTTTATCTTGGAATAGTAGGATAGATTTCTGGTTCCTATGATGTTGCAGTAGTGAAATAATAAAATTAAAATACAATGATCGATGTCATTGGTCAATATGGGTAAGTTTCTAGCCGAAAATAGTCGTACGATATTTTAACACCATTATGAAGAGGTTTTTATTTGAATAAAGGTTTATCTTCATCTATTTTGAATAAACTTAGTGACCTCTGTATATTGCACAACGTTAAAATGTATGCAATATTAAAACTCGAACCCATAAATAAATGTTTTCAAAATAAAATTTGCATGGAACATATGATTTAAAATATATATATATATTCCTTACTTTATACAAATAGCATCAATAGAGTCAAAAACAGAAATTTTATTTTTCTTCAAAAATAATCTTTTAGCTGAAATAATACTTTAAAAAATTGAATTTATTTGATTAAATATTTTTACAACCAAATTTTAAATCTTAAGGTTATTTTAAATGTTCTGATATTTGACGGATTTGGAAACCTGCTGTTTTTCCACTAAAAATCTAAATTATATCCAAAGCTACAATCATTTAAAGCCTTAATATAACATTAATTATCTTTAGCATGGTAAGAATAAAACAAAAAAATTAAAATTGATTTATAAAAGAATAAAATTACATGAACTGATATTCTTCAATTTCGACTTTTAGTTTTTATTTGAAAACATTTTCAATTGAAATTATCGAAAAAAATTGAAATTGATAACTTAATATCATCAAAATTATTTGTTTGAAAAAAATGATCACCGGATTAGTCATTTCTTAAAACAGCTAAACATTATTCGAAATGTGTCAACATACATTATAAAAACATTTGATAAAATTTATTATTTGAAGATATAATACAAAAATATAATCTGGATTTCTTTAAAATATTTATTACTGCACTATAAATTATTAAATCAGTTGCTTGAGATAATTGTTTGAATTATATTTATTTAATCACAATTAGACCACATTTATTTTTAACTTTTGATCCCTTCAAAAATTTAAACAGAAAAAATAGTTTAGAATAATAAATCTAGTTGAAGTTTCAATAATTAACGTGAAAAAAGAAAAAGGAAAAAAATATATATATACGAATTAAAAAAACAAACAAAATATTGAATTTATATCAACTGGAAGAAGTAGTTCCTCAGAATTTCTTCTTTCAATCGATAAAATGGATATGTGAATATTTTAAAAATGTTATATTCTTGGAATCAAACCAAGTTCAAATGCTTAACAATATACGTACAGTCATTATGAATAAATATGGTTTCACTCCTTAACTTCTACTTCTTTTAGTTAAATTTATGCAATTTCTTTTTGACGAATGGATTTTGCGATAATTATGTTTTTTTATTATATTTGTGTCAGTTAATTCAAAATGGAAAAATAAATAACCAAAAAACTGAAACAAATTTTATTTTAATTTCCAGATTATTATTTCATCTAACTAAGAAATTATACTTTCTATCGACTATAATATGTCTTTTTCTATAAAAAAATTCTTTTACTAAAAATTATGGTAAATTACTTATTTAAAAATGTTGGTCAGCGAATTTTGAAATGCGATGAAACAAAAGAAAATTTATCAGAAAAATGTCAAGATTTCAACTCATGATAGAACAAGAAATAAATTTTAAGATAAGTTTATTTGATATGTGGGGGACTTAGACAATCGGTGAAGGAGTCGAATGCCTAATTTAGCAATTGCAAATTCACAACTTAGATATATAGATAGTTTTGAATTACCCTTGCATAGCACTTCTCGTAATTTATTGGTACTATATAATCCTTAAGGCATTTTCATACCATAACATCTTAAAATGCGTATAATTATATTCCTTTTACATTGTAAGCTTGATAATTATGAAGGAAAATATTTTTTTTCCATATTCATTTCTTATGCCAAAGAAATGCTTTACTTTATCTATGTAAATAAAAATGAATGTTTATCTGTATGTTTCTTATGCCTTTCTAAACCGTTCATAAGATTGAGATGAAACTTGGTCAACTTATTGTTTTCACCTACAAGATGGTGATAGGGATGGTAAGCTTATATAATTAAAAAAAATCTAATCTATTCACCTCGACGAGCTATTAATCCCTGATCAATTCGCCGAGAAGACAATAGATTCTCTAGAAATGCGAAATATAAGTTAAAGGTTAATATTTTGTAGCTATAGCACACAAATGTCATGCAAGTCATTCTCAGAGGTAAGAACTTAAGTACAGATCACGCGAGAAAGTTTGGCTGAGACTAACCCTGGGGGAGTTTTAACTTTTAATCAAATTTTAGTAGTAAAGTAAGTAAAGTTTAGTAGTATTGTAATAAAAATAATTTTGCATTATCTTAATTTTCAAAAATTATATTCTCAATTGTATTGACAACTATATCTAATAATATTTTATGCCATAATATATTTTCTAAATTTAAGAGGATTTAAAAGAAAATATTTTAATTAAATTTTAGTTTCCTGGACGAATATTAAACTAATAAGGAGATACAATAAATAGTTTATTTCATTAACATTCTGAAAGAACACTATGTTTTACAATTCTAAAGGAATACATAAATCTAATATATAAAAATGACTACTTGTTTGGTCGTATTTTATATACTACCTATTTCGATAAAACATTGCCAAACTATTGATTAATTGCACTTAATATTATTTTTTTTTTGGCGGCAAGAACACGCCGGGTACCAGCTAGTTTATTTATACTTATAATAAAGCTCAATGTGTGTGTGTGTGTGTGTGTGTGTGTTGGCGCTCTACAGGCCAGAACGTTAGACCTACAGCTACCAAATTTGGCACATGTATAACTTTATGGTCGGAAATGTGCACCTCCAAGACCTTTTTTCGAATCTTTAATTAAAATTTGTGAAATTTCGACGTTTTTCCGCTATAACTTCCAAAAATACTATTGCACAAACATGATTTTTATATCAATTTAAAGATTGAAAACGTAGCTTTCTAATGGTATCAGTTTTTTTTAATTTATAACGTAAACTTCTATTTTTAACGAATTTTTAAAGAAATATTTTAACCATGTTTTTAGCACGTGACTGGATAAAATAAAAGAATGCCGGAAGTTCGAATAAAAAAAACAATCAGAGCAAAATAAATCTAAAGAAATGCAACTTTTTAGCACGTGACTGGATAAAATAAAATAAATATAAAATGTGATATTTTCTAAAAAAGTTAATGCAAGGCAAAGGTTTCTATGATCGTTTGCAATATCTAAATAATTAATTAAATAAATAATCTTTATTTATACAGGATTTAATTTATATAGGATATGCATTCAAATTCCTTTCCAATGGCCAGTGTGTAAAATATTATTAATAGGCATATATTTTGTTTAATACTACTAATTTGATCTAAATGAAGTAAATTATTAAATTTCACGTAGTTTGAGTCAAACAATGCATTTATGAATAATGTCTTAGATTTCTTCATACTTTGCTCTGTGGGCCATATTTTACAAAATATTTTTATTAATATTTTAAATAAAAGTTGCTACATCAATCAGTCTTTTAAATCACTTATTAAAACTGACTGATTTATAAAATTAAAGAATATTATTAGGATAACACGTTCTTTTAGAACTTTCAGTCCATCATCTTAAAGAATATATTAATTTCAGGCCAATCAAGGCCCGGAGTTACTTCAAGGCTAATGAATATGTGATTTAAGTGAAAATTTTAGAACCCATTACTCATGGTGAACCAGCTGGTCGCCAAAGGCGACTAGTAATAAGTATAAGAGGCACAAAGGTGAAAGAAACACTTATTTAAAAGCTAAATTGGCCTTAAAGAATCCTCTAAGTTGTCATATTATTCTTATGCCTTGAATTAGAAAAAGGAATTGCAGTTGCCTTAGATGAAAAAATATCTTTCATTTTTAAGAGGGATTGGTATTGTCAATGTTTGACTTCGTATAATACTCAATATATTGTTTGAAAAACCGCATGCGGTTTAAAAAAGTAATATTTAAAAGAAACAGGTTGCTAAAGAATTTAAATATAACCTATTATTTGAACAATAATTGAATAAAAGAAAAACCTATCTGTTAACAAGATCTCTGCGAAACTTATTACTTCATTATTAATTTGACTATTTAGTCTTCTTTTATTATTTTTTTCTGAACTACAGAGCATAAATAGCAAATTTTGCAGAATCAAATGATGCTCGAAAATAATTGTAAACATATTAAAAGTGGAGTATTTGACCAAAACTCAGCGTATGATCTTCAACATAGAAAGTAGAAATATATTACAATGCTAAAGTTTCATTTTCAACTTAACAAATAGAAGTATGTAAAAAAAAATTGTGACTTTATTTTGTGAAATAATAAAATTTGTGACTTTATTTTGAATAATTTTCCTTTAGTTCTTGATTAAGTATAAAGAATTTACTTTAATTTTTGATGAGAAGAATATTTCGTATCAAGAATAACTTCATGAAAGTAGATTGTTATCTTTTAAAAAAATTGCTCATTATTATATTAAAAATACTATAAAATTGTGGAAAAGGCTTGCATAAACCCCATTTAAATACGCAAACGTACACATTTAAGAATTGCTACATTTCAACATATTGAAAAACTGATGGAAGATTTTATGTTATTAATATTTAGTAGTTTCGTTTAACACTATCTATCTATTGCTTAAGAAAATTTTAAAACCATATAAAAAACTACGGAACTTTAGAACATGGTAGCACATAAATTTACATTTTATGTGCAAAACACAAAATTTTGCATACAAAAATATTTTTTACATCAGTTCAAAAATATATTTTATGTAAACAGTCTGATTTATTTTATATCAAAAGGAATATTTATGCATTTTCAACTACAGTTATGAATATTTTACAGATTTTTCCAGAAATTGATAGTGATATAAGGATTATAATTTTCTATGAAAAGAAAAATAGAAAACGAAATCAGTTATTCAAACAAAATCCTAAAATTTTACTCTCTAGTAAAATCAAGAGACAATCAATTTTATTGAATCATATCGCTCGATATTTTCTATAGAATATTTTGTGCACACACACACATACATACACCCTAAGCCTATGTTACATATTCTAATATTTATTTCTCTCAAATTTTTATATCTATTTAGAAATCAGGAAAATTCTTATACAAATATATATTCCTCTATAAATGGAACTAGAATATATATTCCCATATATTCCTAGTTCAATAAAAAAGTAATATTTATAAAAAAAGATTTGTTATAAAATTATTTTATGCAATATAAATATTTCAACGCTAAAATCAAGCTGGAGAATAGAAAAAAGTAGTATCTTTTTCTCTAAATATTTTTTCTTTGAGATCGTTAAGATGAAATTTACACATTTTTTGACATTTTACTATCAAATATTTCTTAAAGCACTAAGAATATAAGTATCAAATTTAAGCGATTTCAGTTTGGTACCGTTGAAAAAATCCTGAGCTAAGTGAAATATTTGACATTATACTATACCTATATTTAGTTGTTCGTTTTATTGATCGCATTAAACTCGTTGACTTTAAAAATTTACTAGTGAATTTTTTTTTACGATTTATCTTTTTGATTTGGTTAGCCAAACCTTGAAACATTTCCCATTGGAAATAAAAATTACAGAAAATGTCACCAATTACAGGACACCTATTTGGTGATTTTTTTTCAATATTCTGTATTTGAAATAATGTGCAAGCTCTAGAATGAAAATTGTTGATTTTAGTACATCATTTGCATTTACCGTTAATCTAAATAAACCATTTTCAACTTACAAAGAAGGTTTCATAAAATGTACATTGCGATGCTTTCTTTTTCTTAATGAATACTGGCATCTGATCTTAATTAAAAACACAAAAAAATGAATTGCGATTATTTCTGAAACTTGCATCTTTAATCCAAAACAATTCGTTTTCTGCAAATGTTTCAGTAATTTCTATAAAAAAAAAATTATAAATTATGAAAATGTTTTGGAAATTACGTTCGAAAATTATATATTTCTTCCAAAAAAATTTCTATTCTTTAATTCGATTTCAATTAAAAATAAAATAATAACAGGTATCAGATAGTTAGCGGATTCTAAGTACATTTTATTTGTTTTTTAATTAATTATTCTTCATTTTAATTCGGATGAATAACTTCCAAATATGCTGCATTCAAGACAAAGGGTTCTGACTTACGGACAATTTTCAATATTTATTAAATGGGTTGTTTATTTTTTTTAAATTTTAACTCATCAGAAAAATCTTTTCGACGATTTTGGGGTTACTAACTACTGTTATATAATAAATAGGATATATTTCTCGTTGTCCTACTTAATTTTTGAAATCATCAGAGTATTTAAACCAATTTTTTAAATCTATGAGATATATTTAATTTAGTTATATACGGACTCACATTATCCAGAAACTAGAGGACTCATTTTTTCAGAATTTTGTAATTTTCAACAACGATTAGACGATGACGATGCTATTTGAACTGACATCATGTTTTCAAACTTCGCTTAACTATAGTGAAATAACTTCTGACTTTTGATATTAAATTTAGCTTGCAACGAGACTCGCTGTCTATTAAATAAAAATATCAGGGTTTAGTAAAATGGAACCATTGAATCGTCAAAAGACCCCTCCTTTTCACAGGGATATCGCATTTGGAAACTACTTCTAGGATTCTCCGAAGGTATATCGCCACTAACAGTAAAAATGAGTCACTTTCTTGTATTCTCTTCTCTCTCTTTGTATGTTGACACTCTACAGATCAGCATTAATCAAATCTGCCACACACACACACACACACACATACATGAGTATGAGTCAAAGATTTCAACTGACAAGTGATGTAATGATTGCAAATAAAAAAAATAACTAATTTTTTTAAATTGCCTTTTTTGCATTTTTTTAAAATTTTGATTAAATGCAAATTAATTTTAATTATAAAATTAATAAAATAAATTAATTTTGTTATAAATTTTTAATTTTTATATTATTTCAATCTATTTGCTCCTTTGTTTCTGTAGACCTGCGTTTCTACCATTTTTCCCTTGTAATTTGTTTTTTAAATATTAATCTCATTTGATTATACTTTTAGAATGCTCTCATGCATTGTAATATTTCATCAAAGAAATATAACACATAAAAATTGTTGCAATGTTTAAAAATTATTTAAAAAATGGAAAAAAAGTATCTCTCTTAACACCAATTTTTCAATTTTTACAACTTATATATATTATTCTGTTTCAAATAGTACAAAAATAATTTTTAAAGATATTCGCAAATGAATATTTATAGTATGTGTGTGTGTATATATATATATATATATAGTTTTTGTTAAATTCTAGAAATATTTTTGGCTGTAACAAGAAAACTACTAAATCCATACTGTTTTTTGAATCTTTACTTATAAGAAAATCCTTTTGAAAGAAGTATGGGCTGCCAATTGGAATTCCTGCCTTTTTATATCTAATACCAGTGCTATAAGCTTTTCCACTATATAAGATCTATGGAATTAAAGTGTCTTTATATCTTAGGCATCAAAGATTTGTTTTATTGCAACTGCTTCATAAACCATTAATAAAATTTGAATTCCCATAAATGGTTAATTAAATGTGTCCTCATTTCTTATCATAACAATCTCAATACTTCACTTCAACACATTTATGATAAATTATCATTATTTTTAGGATAATGGCAGTGAACGAATTTTAAGAAAAACAAAATCCAAAACTTTTATTAATCTAATAATATTATGAAATATAAAAGCGCATTCTTTAAATTAAAAATGTGCTTCTTTTATAAATGATTGTAGAAATAAGAATTTCTAAAATGGCAGAGAGAAAACATTGGATGGTAAACAATATCTGAGCAGTATAGTTTTTAGCCGTTCAAAAGAATAAATAATCAAAGCACCAAAAGAATAATTATAGCGTTTTTTCTTCAGTTTCAATATTTGATTTTAAACAAACGGAAAACCAACAGAAATATATTCACTACACTTCAATGTGAGTACAATTACTCATATAAATAAAATTTCGTGATCCTTTTTTATCACCTCATGAGAATAAATAAAATAAAATATCAGTTTTAAATGTAGCCCTGACCAATAGTATAAGTATCAAAACAAAATATTTAATTGTGTAAATAGTTTTATACTTCTTTTAAAACTTTAATTTCATATGAAGTTTTCAATAAATAGTTAAACGGCGAAAATTTTACATTAGCTAATGGAACAAATAAATATGATTTGGTATAAACTTTCAACTATTGTTTCGAATGGTCAGAGCTCCAAAATCATCTCCCTTCCCGTGGAACGATAAAAAGGCAACTAAGGCAGGAAGAAGGCTACAAACGATCAGTGATCGCACCATCTCCGAGAAGTTTTCCTCCACTAGGGGTCGGCGGGGCAGGCAGCAAGGCGTCGAAGAAGGCGCGCATCCCCCAGTCCGTTTGAAATCGAGTTGCAAGCGGGTGTTCCGACTCTGGCGTGCGGATGCGGATACGCACATCATGCTGCGAGCGATCCTCTTCTTCTGCGCATACCTCACCTGGCAAGGTAAGGGAAATTTGAAACTTCGCATTTCTTTTGCGCCCGTAAAAACTTTTCTCTTCTCTCTCTTTAGTTTAAAACTATATCACCAAAAGTTAATTCTGGTTTATTTTGCTATTGTGTTACGTGAAATGTTTAGATGGAAATTTGGGGGAGCGGTTATTTAATAATATCAAAATTTCTCTTATAAAGAAATTATTATTTTTATGGAAAGGTTTTTCGATATTATTTATCTCATATTTATTTTTTAAAGTGTAAATCATCTATAATTATCTGATATATGATTGAATTACATGTAGTCATCGATTGATAAGATTTTATTATAATTTTATTCCATTACTCTAGCTATATTTTTAAATACATATTTTCTTCCGCTGTAAAATTATTTAAATAAAATACGAAGAATTGGAATTTTCGAAGTAAACTTTGGGAGCTTTTATTCATTTCATAAAAATTTTAAGAACTACCATTTTTATTCTCAAAACAATTAAAAAACTCCCGTTGAAAAAAAATGAATGAAAATTTTAATAAAAAACGTGTCATATGTTTATAGATAAAAAGTTGCAAAATGAATCGTATTTTGTATATGCGAATAAACAAATAAATATCCAATAAGTTTTAAAATTAGAAGATGAATTTTTCTTGCCAAAAATTCATTTTAAATTTAATTATGATTTGAAAACTAATAGTATATATGTTATCAAAACTCCATTGTATGAAAATAAAAATCTTACGCAATAGCTACATTTACTCTCGAAAAATAAATATTATTATTATTATTATTTGATACTAGAAATTAAACTCAATTAAAAGTTTACATCATTCAATGCATGATAATAGATCGAATTTATTAAAAAAATGTAGCTTAGTATACGCAAATCAAATTTTGTTTCTTAACAGTGGTTTATAATACAAATAAGAAGCTTTCCTTATAAACTGTTTTGTTTTATACATGAAGCAACTTATAAAAACACAGTTATCTAAACATGAATTATAATCCATAAATGAAAACTGTTTTCCGCTTCCCCACATTAATGACGCTAAACAAAAATGCTATACCCGTTGTTATGTTCTCTACGTTATTGTTTCGGTAGATATTGAATCGATGCTTGGTCTGGTGAACGCCAAATGAAGCTTACAGAGTTTCTATCATCAGACTAAAAATTGATTCAAACGCATTTAATGGATTAACTGCTATTGTTGCGACAATTTAGTTTAACAAACAAGAAATTTCGAAAATGTACATTACTTTTCATGAAATATTAAACAAAAAATATTTTGAAGGAATATGAAATTATTTATTTTGTATGTAACAATTACTTTTGTGCATATATAAAAAGTTTTTACAAAAATTAAAATTGTAAATGAAGTCGAAATAGGCACTAAAATGCATATTCCCCTATGCACTTTCATATACCAGGAAAGATACCTTTGAGCGTCAAAATTAACAAAGTTATAAATAACCGTTTTGAAAATTCACCGAGATTCTTTTCATGAACTTTTTTCTGTTACTATCGTTTATTTCAACAAAAAAGTCCTTATTGATAATAGGAAGTATATTTTCATAAATTCTAGCTTATGTTTTAAAATGTCGCTTTCTGTAAAATTTAAAAAATATATTACACGAGTTCCATTCATGTACCAGAAATTATAATTTACTTACGTATACAGTCTACTACAATATAATTTTTAGAAATTTATATCAAATTTAACATGAAATGGATAATTTTAATATATTAAAGACCATATAGTAAAAACAATAAATTAAAACAGAATTCCT
>JAPMOQ010032104.1:1117896-1135574 GCA_026543055.1 Argiope trifasciata
TCATCTCCAATCAAAGGCAAATAGTAACGTTTTCAATGAAAGTTTAAATATCATGATACCTCAAAACAAATACGAAATCTTAAAAAAATTAACATTAAAATTTTTAAAAGTAAAAGTAAAAAAATAAAGTAAATTCATATTTATATACTCATTTTTCTCCAACCTTTCTTTGGCTAATTTAAACTTCAATTTAATGCAAATCTTAGGTCCTATCATACTGTTTGCATAAGCAGTAATGCGCAGTGAAAATATAGATTTTAAACAATAACTATTTAATTTATGAAACTTCAGTAAAATATTATTGTTCTTTCAAAGTACTTTTGAGTACAATTGGAAGAAAATTTATTTAATTGTTTGTATTCTGCATTAAATTAATATTAGCATTTGACTTTCATTTATATATATTATCATAAAAAAGTCATGATACATATTTCTATCATCAACAAGTAAGCATGTTCTTAAAAGTGCACTTCTTAAAAATTTGTCTGTATTATTGATCATTGAAAAAGCAAACATGTTTTCAACAGTACTAATAAAATTCAGATGCCTGGAATAAGAACTGAATTTATCAACATGACAAAATGACAAAATAATAACTAACTAATTAAACACTTGAGAACATTTTACACTTCAGTTATTATTAGCTTTAAAATGAAATATTTTTCAAAGTAAAACTTATACTTTGTATTTAATTCTTTAACTTTTAAAAATTGTTTTCACATAAAGCTGGAATTTGTAAACTTTGTATCGCCATTCATTTTAATTAATTGACATTTCAAATGTTTTTTTCGTTAGATAAGAAATACGTTAATTAGAAAAGAACATTTATCTAAATAGAAACATAATTTTGACTGTAATTTTTATTTCCAGTGCATTATAAATAAAATTTGAATTTGATTCTTTGCATGAATTTCTGCTGAATCATTAGCCTGCTGGGAAAAAACATTAAATTTTCTCATTTGTTATAAAAGTTTAAAATTGTCATAATATTCATAATGACAAGTCGACTATTATATCATTTGTTATAATAGTCGTATTTCTAATCAAAATATCTAATACGTAAATAAAAATCCTAAATTTATCAAGGTTGGATTGAAATAGATTTTTATTAATAAGTTGAGATAAGTAATATAAAAAAATCTATGTCATGTAAACTAAATCAAAAGCTAAGATAAAAACAATCCAGTGAAAAGGAAGATCCTGAAATAATAACATTGCAACATCAATATTTGTGACATCTCTTTTCTATAAAAACTTATTAAGAAGCGAATGACCTATATAATTATTCAGTAAAGTAGAACACCAGTAACTCGCAAAATATTCGGTAATTAATTTGACAACAACATAAAGTGTCTAAAAATTTTAATTTTTTTTCTGTTTTTTAATATTATAGGGGCAGTATATGAATTTGAAATCCCTAAGGATTTTTAATGTTTCTATGCACAGTGTTTGGAACTTTTCAATTCTTAATGTGTTTTTGATAAGTTTAATTCTTTTTACTTTCTCGTTTACAATGGATAAAAGTTATCGTAATCTGAAAAAACAAAACAAATTCTATGTTTCCATGTATCAAATCTTTAAAAAACTATATTTTTGCAATTATGTCTGTCTGTGAACACTGTAACTGAGTTATATTTGAGTTAACACTATATTTGAGTTATCAAATTTAGACGAGAGAAATTTGGTATATATGAGCTTTACATGGCAGTTTAGATTGTGCAATCTTCTATCAACTTTTAAATAATATCACGGTTAACTAAATCTGCCTGTTTTGCTGTTTGAATACAAGTGAACTCGATAACTACTAAATATAAAGGGAGAGAGGGAGGGAGATGGATAACATTTGAAATATAAGTTTAGCATTTATCTGTAGTTATCAAATTTCAAACAAAATTTATCAAATTTCGAACAAAATTCGCCTATAGGTCTATACTTTCGTCTTAAACTAAATTACGCAATCTGTAATTATTTCATGTTAAATTTTAATTTCATTCAATCGAAAGGAAAGTTAGTAAAAATTTATATTTATTTAATAAACAAATACCTTCAAGCCCAAAATATCTGTGGTATTGTTAACTAATACCATTCAAACATTATTGGCTACAAAACACAAAATTCCATATTTTTATGGTATGGGACGCTAATAATATTTTCAGTATACATGAAAATTTGAAGAAACAAAGTAATTATTCGAAGAATTAGAAACATTATTGAAAGTTATTTTTGTACCATGTACTTTATGACTGAAGTTTTTAGATGTGTATTAATAAATAAATAAATTAATTAATAATAAATAAATAAATGATGTCAAGACTGGATATTACTGAAATATACTGTCACAAGTGTTTACTGTTTTAACTGAATTAGTATTAATATACCGAATGTCGAAAGTTTTATAGAAACTTTGGTAGGAAGATATAACGCTAATGGTAATATTAACATACTAAGAGTGAGTTGAACTTCTCTGTATAAGCATATGTTGTCATATCGTTAGTAGCCTTATTTTTAAAATCAAAAATATCCTATAATTATCAGAAATATCCTGTATCCTGTAATCTATTAATTTTAAAATTTTGTCAATTTTATCTCTGCCCTTTTTAAATCAATCAATATAGACTATTGAGTTTGTGCATTCAGAAATTTTAAAATTATACTCTGCCAATAAAGTTTGGATGACTCAATAATAAAGGATATAGTATGGTGTCAGGTGTGTTTGCTTTTGAGAGAGAATTCCCTATTACCAACCTACCAAATTAACAAGGTAACCATCTGGTTCCAAGTTCAGTAGAGAATTACTGCCCTGATTTTAATGTCATGTCAGGCAATTTATATGCCTGTCATTTGCTTCCATAGTTCACATATTTCATATATTCCAAGGTGAATCATAGATCCTTTTCGAAAAAAAAGCAATATGTGAATATGCAAAGAGTACATGTCTTTTAAATGGCCTACCAATCCCTGTTCATAAGAAAGACCAGAGAATTTCAGACAATGTACCAGCAAAGGAAAATTTCATAATTTTTATTGGCCTGATTTTTTTTACCAAAAATAATTTAATGAAAATTTAAAATGATTATAAATATCATTTATATTAGTATTTTATTTTACTACTGATTATTCACGCACTCACTTAACGCATTAGTCCAAAATGTTTCGACAAATAAAGACATCAAAACTATTACAGCATTAAAAAAATCGCCAAAACTATTTTAAGCAGATGATTCAAAATAATACTTTTTTTGACAACGTCGAGATTAATATCTTGAGCTAATTTTTTGAGTAGATTTTGCAATATGGAAATCTTTTAATAATTAATAAATATTTCTTATATAAAGACAGACAAATTTAAATCTTCTTTCATTGTAAGGTTCAAATACTACACTAAATCCCAAAGATATAGTTAGCACCATATTCTATTCGAAACTCCACAGTCTCTTGTTTTAGATTGTTTGGCTTAAATCTCAAAATGGTAGATTTCATCTAATTAATATTTTAATAAAATATAGAATTTTGCGGATATGATGAATGCTTTATACGAAGTTATTGTCCTAATAAATTCTTCTAAATAAACGTTGATCTTGATCTCGATTGTGTTCATTTAAAAGCTTTCGTGTTTTGTAATTCTGAATGCAATGTGCAGCATTCAAAACTTTCTTATACATATATCATCTGTTAATTAATATCCTCCTTCAAAAATAATATTTATTTATATTGTAAAACATGAATTGTTAGCTATCTGATTTTTTAAAACAAAATTTATTTAATTTTCAAGAATTTTTATTAATCGAATATTAATTAATACTTTTAATATAATTAAAATATATTAATTAACATTTGATGATTAATTAATTGATTCCCAGTAGCTCAAAATTCTTTGAACAAGAAGAGATATTTTGTCTTCTTATGGGCATAAATGCCAATTATGAAAACTATTTAATTTTTTTATATTCTGGATTGTCTTATTTAATGAAGAATGTATTATGAAATTTTGAAACACACTAATTAGTTTTTATTGTTTATAAACGTGAC
This sequence comes from Argiope trifasciata, assembly GCA_026543055.1. Taxonomy (NCBI): domain Eukaryota; kingdom Metazoa; phylum Arthropoda; class Arachnida; order Araneae; family Araneidae; genus Argiope; species Argiope trifasciata. Next base: position 1,121,926 of record JAPMOQ010032104.1, read on the forward strand.
TAGATTTAAGATTAACTGCTAGAATATCAAGTTTACTTCTTTCTTTCTATAAGTCTGAAGCATATATGGAGACCGATAGCAGATAAATGACTGATATACTTTCGAAAATTTTATAATTAAATTTGGTTATTTAAATTTACTATGCACATAGTTATTTATCAAAAACACAATAACTTTTTATTTTATCCACATTTTATTCGAAACAATATATTAAAAGATATTTCAGTTGATATTTTACTCTCAAATTTTTTTTAGCAATAATGGTGAGATTATAGGCATTTTGAAACTAGTCATTCTATTATGTGGGTTCATAAGGATTTTCTCTTAAAAACTAAAAATTTACTTCATTTCTCTGAAAAATGGGCTATTTTACTACCGAACTAATCCCATTTATGTATCATTTCCATTTTCATTACAGAAGACACAATTGTTCTTTATGATTTAGAAAAATATATCAAAACTAATTTTTCTCCAAAAAATCAAATAAAAAGATTCGGATTATGAGGTACTTAATTCTAAATATAAATAAGAAGTTAGGAAGTAAAAATCTACACTGAGGTGCCACTGAATTAGATATAGCAAGAGATATGCAAATTGTGTAGCACTGCGCATCATTTATGCGCAAGGGAGGGGGCTGTGGTAACTGCATATATAGTGTGGACTGTGGTAGTTCTGGATTAGTTTTTGGAATCGCCATTATGGGTAAACTACCTGATTTAGATGCCTTTGATCGCGGGCAAATCGTAGGGGCTAGACGCATGGGACATTCAATTTCCGAAATCGTCAGACAGCTGGGATTTTCAAGATCGACGGTGTCAAGAGTGTACCAAGAATACGTGAATGGTGTAAAAAAAACTAGCAATCGATCTAATTGCAAAGGACAATTAGCCGTGACAGTGCGTGGTGAGAGACGGCTTAGTCGTATTGTACGCAGCCAGCGAAGCCAAACATTAACTCAAATTATCACCCAGTTGAATGAAGGTGCCAGTCGAACAGTCAGTAAACGGACTGTGCAACGCTCGCTTCACTGTATGGGCTTCAGGAGGCTCCGACCTACCAGAGCACCATTGCTCAATGCTCGCCATCGATCTTCACGTCTTGCCTGGGCAAGAGAACACAGAGACTGGAGTGTAGAAGACTGGAAACAAGTGGCATGGATTGATGAGTCTCCATTCCGACTACTTAACGCCGGCGGGAGGTTGAGAATATGGCGTCAGCCTAATGAAGCCATGGATCCTGCATGTCAGGTTGGAACTGTTCAAGGGCATGGTGGCTCAATCATGGTGTGGGGTGTTTTTTCGTGGCACTGTTTGGGATCATTGGTGTCTGTACCAACCTCTCTCAATGCAATTCGGTATATAAAGTTGCTGGGGAATCACCTCCATCAATTTATGCTGTTCTGTTATCCGCAAAGTAATGGGGTGTTTCAGCAAGACAACTGTACCTCTCACAAGTCTCGATTGGCTACTGGTTGGTTGGATGAGCATTCTTCTGAGTTTTCTGTCATAAATTGGCCACCTAGAAGCCCAGAATTAAACCCTATAGAGCATATTTGCGATTTTTCGGAACAAGACGTAAAAGACCAACACACTGCACCAACGAACCTTACTGAACTATGGATAGCTTTAGCCAATAGTTGGCAAGCCATCCCCGTAGAACGTTGCCAGAAACTTGTCTAATCTATGCCTCGTCGAATGGCAGCCGTTATCAAGGCCAGAGGAGGCCCAACTCGTTACTAGACAGGTATCCCTAATTCAGTGGCACTTCAGTGTATCTGAAACATAATTCACCAACTTTTGGCGTAATTTCTTAATGAATTTAAAGATCATCACATTAATTAAAAATTTACATAACATAGTAATTAATAAGTAACATTTGAAAATTTTATTTTTATTTACTGATACTAAAGGAAGTAATAATAATAGTGGATCATTTCCTAATGCTAATAGTCAGCTATTGATGATGGAATTAATTTCTTATTTTATTTTGGATTATAATATGCATTTTTTTTTATGAAGAACATGTATGAAACTTTGTTTTAAATGTAAGAAAAATTACTTATTGAGATAAATACAATATGAGTTATGTATTATTCATGGATAATTTTTCTTTACTTTTTTACATTTTAAACTATCGATCAAAAGCATTTTTTTATCACAGCTTTCCTTAAAAATTTAAAATGAGGGCTTTCTTTCCGTTTAAAACTCTGATGAAAGTGACTGATGTAACTTCATTTATTTTAAATAGGTATGAATTTTCAACTAATATTAATACAATGATTCGTCCAAGATATATATGTCCGCATACTATAGATTAATTCTAAAGATACTATTTATAATTATATTTCATACATTATGCATGACAATCGAGAAAGGAAACGAAACAATTTTTCAGTATTTATGATTTTCATTTTTAAAGGTTAATATAAATTAAAGAATCAAAAACACTTTAACAAAGGTTAAATCCTATAGCTTTTATATGAGAAAATAGTCTAAAGTTTATAGGGAAAAAGCTTAAAAATTGTATAACCAATCATCAAGTAATATTCGATAATTATAATGCTAACATTTTTTAAAAAAAGCATAAAAATCCAATCAAGGATACTTATTTCTTCCCTTTCTATATATGGGTTTCGCTTTTCCGTATAGATAACTCTCATAATTTTTTAAAACTCATAATTTTTGGTTTTCCTAAAACTGATATAATTAAATATATTTTGAAAAAAAAATAGGTATATTAAAGGGAAGAAAACTTTCCGTAACCAAAATATTTCATGCATTCCAATATGTTTTAGATTTGTAGAAAAAGTCAGTCTATTTTTGAATTATTTATTTTTAATAACTTTATTTCAGGACATCTTTATAAAAATGAATAAGGTTCTAAAAAGAAAATATTGAACCATTTAATAATTGAATCATGCTAATAAAATAATATTAGAAGTTTTTTTATTGGCATTAAATTCATTATATGCAACTAATATCTGCCATTTATAATTTAATCTGAAGACCGTTGGTTTTAAGACCATATTCTTTGGAAGATTTGCTATATGTATTGCTTGAGATATCCTGCTACTTCTCGTAATGTTAATTTATATATAGTGAATGCCAATTAAAATGTCGTCTGTTATCTAATCATTGTTTCAAACTCACCAACTGTAATTACAAATAACATTTACTTAATTTGAAATTAAAATACGAAACCTAAAATTGACCGCTTTCTAAAATGAATTAATAAAATCTAAAAATTTATTGTGTAAGTGTTTGTAATATACCCCCCTCCCCCGTATTAAGGAAGTGAAAAGTATATCCATGTGCTAAGAAAAACGTCCCTTTATTTTTTTGTTTATGGGAAAAAATGAATGTAAATTTATGTTGATTCTAAAATTCAATTATCAGATAAATATGTGGTATTTCTTATGATTCATGATGTTTCTTGAAATTTTTATAATGATTCACTGTTGATATTTACATATTTAAACAAAAACAAAAATGTTTGCTACATTTTCATTAGATTTTTGAGCCATTTTGACTTATATTTTTATTACATATAATCATTTCCGGATAACAGAATTTTTATGTAGTTTAAATCAAACAGAATTAAAAAAATATTTAAACAGAAAAAAATAATGGTCACATATTAATAATTGATATCCAGATGTTTAGTTAAAATGTTTGAAAAATGATAACTGCGATGAGAAAAAGAGAAATATAAAGTCTAAATATACCTATTTGAAAAAAATATATAGAAGTATTATTTCGTTTTAATTTATTCTTGATACTAACTTCAAATTCATTTGCAAATTCCGAAATTCTAAAAGCATTCTTTATCTTTGAATGAATTTAATTATAACTTTCATAATAAGGTATGTGGCATTCATTTACAGAGAAAAACTAAAAACTAAAGAAAGGAATCATTCTCATCACTTATCTATTTAAATTATAAACTTTTATACTTATTTATATAACGCAATCTGAAAATATATTTCTCTTGTAATTGGAAAAAAATATGCTTCTTTTTCAGGGAGTATTAACTTCAGAAAACAAATGTTTAAATTATTTATTTTTTGATTGTTTAATGTCTCGGTTTGAAACATTTATATAAAACAATTAGAAATTAGTATTTGATCTGTGTGATTGTAATTTGTTTATTACTTTATATAGTTAGAATCTCCTATTTTGAAAACCAAACAAGATAACTTTAGTTTTTGAAAATGATCAATAAGAAGCTCAAAATTATAAAATGATGAGACTAGACTAACATTTGAAGTAATATTTCCTCATTCAATTTTACACAATTAGTTCCGAATCATTTAATGAAAAAACGAGTATACCCCTTGAGTATGGAATGCTTATCTTCACAGAACTGGTTGTAATTCGATGTAATGATTTGAAAATAGCAAGTCGAGAAGCACAGAACTGATTAAAAAAGCCCACTTTTATCAAAACTGTTTCGGAAGGTTTGAATGCCTTTTTTGAAGCCAAATTAAATAATTGGGAAAAGGCAGACACCTGGTAAGTTAGTTTTTGTAAATTTTAATTGGTGAAATTATTATTACAGTGTTAATTGTTTTAACAGCTTCAAATTTAATAATTCAGAAAATTATATGTTCAAATGATTTATTTGATTAAGATTTAACAAAATGTTTATTAAATCTTTTTCTTCCTCCGTATTCATTTGGAATAAAGTTTTTTATTGACCTGTTGTATTATTCTAATCCTAAATATTCATTGATAATGCTTTATCTCATAAAGCCTTTCTAATTAATATTTAATTTGAAAATGCATTGCTTACTGAAGTTAATTTCTTTTCAAAGCACTTTTTCAAGGCTGAATAGTTTAACAATGTATTTTAAGAAATCTTCCTCCTTAATGAACAAAATTCCTTCCTATTTGAACAAAATTCGCAAGATTTAAAATAACAAAATTATCTAATGTTTCGTAACTTTTAAAAAAAATTTAAAACAGATAAAATCATGTGAATATTATTTATTTAATTTTTTTTCTTCCATCAGCAAATATGATCTATAATATACATTTCTGGAATACAAGAAAATTATATTTATTCTTATTCCTCGATTCGATTTAAAATAATTCCATCAGAATTCTGAATAGGTTTCAATTAAAATTTGAAATAATTTGGTTAGAAATCTCGCAAATAAGGGTGGTGTAAATTAAATATTTATTAAATAAATCTTGCAACTTAAAAACAGGTTTTTTACATTTTTTCATAATTTTATTGAAATTGAGAAATCGATTTAAATGCTTTCATTACTATGTAACTTTAACTACAAAATCAAAATCATTATTTTTTTTTTAATATTTTTAATTCTTTATCAGAATTATGATCATTTCATTGTTAAATTATGCTCAGATCACTTTGTTTATAATTTTTTTTCTTTAATATTAATACGTATCTTAAATTAGATTTAAAAAATTGCATTTAATTTTCAAGTTTTTTTGATTTAGAAATACATTTTTTACTACAATATTTTCTATTTATAAACTGATTTTTAATAGATTCTATTGAAACTAGAGAAGATTCTATTTTCCAGCGATTTTAATACTGAACCAATTACATTTGCGAATAAGCATGGAAAATATGCATTAAATTCTGTATATATCGTGCCATTTTATATTCAAACATAATCATGTTTTAGGCAATAATGATATTGAAACTGAGAAGAATGATAAAATCTTCATTTAGAATTTTTTGAAATGGAGTAATGTATATCCCATAGTGAATTAAAATTATGTATGCTAAATATATTAATTTCTATTATTTGATTCGCATAAAATTTTTGAATGTTCAACAAGAGTTTTAATTTTGAATAATATGATATTTAATAAAAAATATTTTCAATACTGGTTAAGAAAAACATTTTTCAAAGAAATTTTTAAATGTATACCTACATTTACATAAATAATCATTGTGAAATGCTCAATGTGTTTTGTTTTTAAACAAATCTAGATCTAATTCAATCAAATTCAGAACAAGTCAATATTAACTTTTTCTTCTTTTTTTTTTCTTTCTTTTTTTCATTTCTTTTCTTTCTTTTTTTTTTTTTTTTTTGACATTGCATTCGTTTCTACATTTTCTTTTATTGACTTTCAGCAATTATTTTTAATTTGTAGTTTTTCAATTTGCAACTCATATCAATCTAAAAATTCAAAAGAATTTCACGACAACAAATACTAATAATTTACTGAAAAGGTCTAAAATCTTTCAATAATCTTTTTAAGGCATTTGCAGGAATAATAATAATCACATAAATTTCTTCCTATTTTTTACCGAATATTAACGAATAATGAAGTGGGAAAAAAGTTACATATTTTCTGTCAGCTTTTCATTCATCTTATTATTATTAAGTTTGTAATTTATCTTACATTTAACCAAAACACTATTTCTATAATGAATTAAACTGCAAGCGTTATATGAATAGATAATATTTGCATAAATAGTGCAATACTCATGAATTTTAATAACTATGAGTTATAACCCATAGTTACGAAGTGATATAGTAAATAGCTTTCTCCTTTTCCATATTTCTCTCTGTAGAATTTTTTTAAAAGAATAACCATGTGATATTATTACAATTTGAAATGAAAATTTCCTAGAGTGAAGAAATACCTGAAAAAGTTAGTATTTCTAAATAGATTAGATATTGTATTTCCTTTATAAAAGACCAAATATCGTATTAATGTATTTCTAAAAACATGTAAAAGTATCTAATATCATTTAAAAAATATAAGTTTAAAGATGTAAAATTTTAATTTGTTTTGAAATGACAGATATTTTAGAAATTCGTGCAATCTGGGATTTCTACCAATTTTCAATTTTTATGTAATTCGCATTCAAAATGTTCCCTAGTTATAATTATTATTTAGTTTGCTTCTATAATTCCTAGATAATTATTTTACTTTTGGTGTCATGGATTTAGCATATTATGTTTAAAAGCATGGCTATCATAAACAATGCACCAATATTAATTGATAGAAAGTATGTAATTGATGCTAATGTAAAAGGGCATATCTATCGTTTCATTATTCTTTGTTACTCATGTGTATCAGAATCAACATTCCACAAACCACCATTAATAACTTTTCTGTTGCAAATATGCTAAAGATATATTGAAAATCTAATTTCTGTTAAAGCTAATTTTCTTGTTACAAACTTTGTTTGATAATTCTTGAAATGCTATCTTTAATCACCAAATTTAACAATAATATTTAAAAAATTACTAAGCAAAATCTGGCATAAAAATTAATTTAAATAAAAAAGATCAGATTCCTTTCCTATGCCAATGATTTATTTATTCCTAGTAACAGATAACCAATTAAATATGTTAGATTATTAGGTAAAAAATATGTTGGACTTTATAAGCTACTGAGAAACAGTAATACAGATCATTGTTAAGCAAGTAGGTTGTATTGACATTTTCAAAACTAATGAGTTCCTATGCATCAATAATAATAGTTCAACAATCAAGAAATTCAAGCAAAATTCCCCTAGAATGACTTTGATCATCTATCTCACTGACTGGGCTTGATTCTTGAATAATTTTAAATCAACTATTTATCGTTCCATGCCATGAATCTATCCCTACTTAATGAATTCCTCATCAAAAATGGAAGATGTGCGCTAGAATTTCCTTTTTCAGAAATAAGTGATATTCAGTCACCAGATGTATCGCCATTTTATATCTTTTGGGAAAGTGAGACCCAAGCACTAATTAAGCTATTTCTATTCTTGAATAGGAGGTAGGTAGACTAAAAATTATTGAAAAAATTTTCAGAGCGTCAAAAAATGTTTATTATTTAATGTCATTATTTTATTTATAAATGTCAATTATTTTTATGCTAGTAATTTTTTTGAGATGAAGTAAAGGTAAATACAATATATATTAAAACAATTAGTTTGTTTTCTTTTAGAACACACTAATGTATTATGAAACGATTGCTGGTGAGAACTAAAAATTCTTACTGAATATTGAATAATAAACTGTGTAATGCTGATTGCTGTGGCTTTACAGTGTTTTTTTGTGTTTTTACAGTTCCGATTCAAAAAAAAAAATATTCCATCTTTCAAAAAAAAAGTTCGTTTTTAGGATTCAAAATGATTTGAAACTAGTCAATTTGTTAAAATATACTTTTCGGTATTTCAGTCAATTGCTATACTTTCTATTTATGAAGCAAATTAAAAGGTGCATCTATGATGAATTGCCATACAATTGTACAGACATAGTTTATATGAAAATACCATTTAGTCAATAACGGAAGATAAAATTTTCAAATTGTATTTTGCAACAATTTTTCAAAAGTTGACGAAAAATATCCTCGTAAACTAAACAGCAAAATAAATCTATTTTAAAAGAAAATAATTTAATTATTAAGATGAAATCACATAATTATTTTTTGTTTTATGGAAATAAAAGTCATTTTTTTCAGATATATTTGTTTCCAGTTCAAATGTAATACTATTCTCACCTGATCATAGGTGAATTGAAATTGAAATTTGCGACCTTTTAAAATATATAATAGCTTGAAAACTAGGAGGAAATAAGAAAAATATTCTCAAAAGAACAATGAAGTTATAGATAAAGCCGAAAAAAGATAACCGAAAATAGATCAAAGTTATAATATTCTCCTCATTTTAAAATTTAAAAGCTACGTTTGTAAAAACTAGTGAATTTGAGTGATTTTATATTTCTAATTTAATTAAAGCACGTCATTTTGCAGCACTATTCCGATTTAACAGACTTTTAGAAATCAATTTAAATCCCCTCGTCAAACCAATTCCATTTGCTCAACTACAATTAATCTGAATTTTTCTTAAATTTATTATCAGATTTTAACTTTGTAAAGTTTTACAACCATTCATAAATAAAGCCATCTGTTTCTTTAACTCTATGCTTTCTCTGTATATATCGTGACAGTATAAAGCAGATATCAGCAATTACGATGTGGTATAGAAAATTTATTTTTAAAAATCAAGCAGAATTTAATTTTTCAGTCAGAAAGAAAAGTATCTTTTTCACTGATTCCATCATTCCAAACAGTTATAGTTACATTTTGCTCAATCTGTCAATGTCATTATATACCTGGTCTCAAAATGTTTGATATCACTTTTAAAACTTATACATATTTCGAATTTTGTGATCTTGTCCATAATATCTTTGTGCAACCCAGAATCTCGAATATGTCATTTCACATTTTTTTTCCAGCTAACAATAGATATTTTAAGTGATAGAAGAACAAGTTTTACTCGATCGCAGGATCATTGATCCCGTTAATGTTATTTGGCTAATATTTCCTTTCTTAAACCATTTTCAGAATATACTTAGAATAATTACTTAGAATATACTTAGAATTTAATTTATTGATATCTCTTATATATACATAGAGAACATGTCCTCACAATCTAAGTTACAATCATCTTGAATTCATTTGCAATTTCTGTTTAAGAATTATCCCTAACTCCTGTTTAGTTTATATGAGCCACTAGGAGAGATTATGAGATCCAAGGTCTCTTACAGAGAGATTTGTAACACATAGTTCTTTCTTAATTGTTTTGACAATATCCAGAAAGTTTTCCTAACCCTCATTGCTCTCACTTGCGTTAATTTAAATTAAAACCATTGTTTGTCAAGAACAATTTCCTATAATCAGACAGGAAATAATGATTTACAACGTTAACCTTTATCTCTATTTTAAGTATTCACTTAAATATCAGAATTATGGTTGTTGAATGGAAATTTGCAAATAAACTACTGAAATGAATACAAAAGTTAATTATGAATCAAATAATGCTTTCCCACCTGTCTTTATTGTTCTGACAACACAATCAATAATTTCCAATTCAGTTATGAGAATGTTATATTCTAACTCACTTAATTTATATTTTGTTTTGGGACTACTGAGTCCACGTATCGATGGTACGCTCCTAACAAATTGTTCCTTTGAACTCTATCCTCACAAATAATTGAAATGTACTTTATTTAAATGCTAGCTGGTGCCAGGCGCGTTGCTAACGCCGAAAAGAATATTAAATGAAATCCCAGAAAATTGAAGTATTAGGGGTTAAATTAGTATCGAATAATTGAAATATACAAAATTTATACAATAATAAGTCCAATCAATTCCGATCCAAAAAAAATCTGGGATTTTTCGGTCACGAAGGGTCAATTTGTTGAACGAAAGATAATTCCGTCACTTCCCTGGTTTGAAACTCCTGCCTGAGGGAGACCCTGAAAGAGTCCTCACGCCGGAGTCATTATTACTTTTTCATTCCTCGACTTTAAATCTATTACTTATTTCTAATATTTATCCTAATTTTGTTCAGTTTATTTGCGTTTTAGTTGTACCAGCATAAGCACTGTCTAAATACAATGTATATTTTATTTTAAAGGTTCAATAAATTTCTGTGGATTAATCTCATATTGATTGTTTGTGGATTAATAATTTTGCTATATTTTGCTGAAATAGAATTATTGGTACGGCAGTTTGTACAATACGAACAAATAAATATTCATTTCACTATATTAGGTTTCTTTTTATTCTTTTAGAATTATAAAATTTGCTATTCTTTCAGAATGGTTCTTGTTGTTCTTCAGACAGAAACTATTTATTGTCTCTCATGATTCGTTTAATATTCGTTCAGAATTCTCAAATTTAATTTTATAAAATGTGATTAAAATATTTTCTTTTAAAATGTATTAAACATAGGAATCATATTTATACCATAAAATCCTTAATACTGTTGAAACGATAATTTTTGAAAATCAAGACAATGTAAAATTATTTGTACAGCAACAGCTTTGGCGGTTACTGTGAAAAACACTAAAATTTAATTAAAATATAAATACCCGAGGGTTGGTTTCCTTCAAACTTTCTCGCATAATCTGTAATAAAGTTGTTCTTTTGAGAAAGACTTTCATGACATTTGCGTATTATAGCTACAAAATATCAACCTTTAACTTGGATTTAGCATTTCTATAGACTGTATTGTCTCCTCGACGAGTAATTTGGAGATTAATCTTTGGCAAATAGATGCTTTTGAAATTCGATTTTTTTTTAAATTTGAGATAAATGCACTACCCCTATAATCATCCCGATGATGTAAATATTAAGCTGACAGAGTTTCATCGCAAGCGGATGAACGGTTTAGGAAAGCATAAGAGACATAAACATTAATTTTCATTTATATAGAAGATAAAGGGAACTTACCTTCCAAATTCTCTTTTTAGTAAAGCTACAATTATTCTTTATATCAAGCAGATTTATTCCCTTTGCTGCAGCGGACTGGCTCAATTTATAAATAAATTGACACATATGTTTCAGTAACAGTCAAACTCTAATTAATCTCGGAAGCTGAACAATTTTAGCTATGATTTCACTTAAAAATAAAGAGCAAGTTTTTTCCAAATAATATATGTATTTTTTTTTCTTTTGCCATACACCAAAAGAGAAAGTTTTCATACCATTAGAAACCCAAAACGTTAATTGTTAAAAGTACATTTAGATAAAACGTTAAAGATAAATTTTGGATTTTTTTTAAAAAGTGGGTAAACATGAAACAAGAATGTAACTATTTGTGTGAATTGAAGATTAAAATTATTATTTTTTTGATAATTTATTTGAAACATCTCTTTTCTAGGTAATGTAAAAGATTTTCATTCTGAAATTCAAAAGCCAGATTGTACTTTCGCTCAACTCTAAAGATCAGGCTTCAATTTAATTACTTCTGAAATATATATTGAGATATAAAAAAACTTAACAGTGAATTATCATACGTTCTTACAATATATATCTTATGATGTGAATTCACACTTAAAATTAAGCAGGCGATAAAACACATTCATTCAATAATGCAATTTCCCAAATTTCAGAGTGAAGAAATGAAATATTTGCTATTGCCTTCTTGGGAATATACTAAAAGGTCTAATACGTAATAAATTCTATTGACTCAAGCCAATCACTGAATAGTGTGACTTTCTAAAATTATGTGATAGATTATACAGCAGAAAATTGTCCTCTTTTAAAAGGAAATTTTTCCTGTTGCAACCTTGAAAAGATAAATACTGCATCAAAAGATATCATTCCTACACTTCTCAGCAGTCACACAGCTTGTACAAAGCCGTGAAAGTTTGGGCACTCATCCAACATCAGTCTGACCAACAAGCATCCGCTGCCATAGAGTTCACTGTCAAGAAAAGGGATGAATAGATAACGAAACTTAGTTTCCTTCCATATTAACATATACCAAGAATCAATTATTTAACCGAATCAAATAGTTAAATTATAATGTCAAAGAATATTTATAAACAGAGACACTAAACGGTTATATTCATTATTTCTTCAACAATAAACTAATCTTCAAATTATGTTCTGGGACCATTCTAACAATAAATATTTATGATAGAAATTTATCAAAACATTAACACATAGAGACAATGTAAAATTTTCAAATGTTTAAAAATGTCACTTAGATCTTTGTCAAAGTAATTTTTCAAGAATTCAGAAACGAATGATGAGTAATTAGAAAATTTCCTTAGAAAGTCTTTAAGAAACGAAAGGAAAGTTATTAAAAAATTAAAATTTTGCTTCTACGCTATTTGAAATTTTAATCAGTTTAGAAATCATATTTAAATCTTGTTAACATAGTAGAATCTTCATTACATTTAAAAAAAGGATGCAATTTAAGATTTCTTAGTTTTAGATCATTAAAGTCAATTCAAATGAGAGCATGAACGCAACAACAAAATTTAAATTTCATTAATGATAGTTTGAAGCTAACATTTTGTTCTTATTGTTTTACCAGAATGGGATAATGATGATTCATTTTTGAAGTGGAATTCGTAAAGTTACTAATTTGATCAATTGATTTTAATTTTAATGATAATCTCAACTCCTCACACGTATTGATTAAATTATTTCTAAATCATGCAGAAAAAATAAAGAAATAACTTTCAGTACTTCCAAGAAATTTAATTTTGTGACAAATAATAGGAAGAATTGTTTTAAATAATTATGGATTCAGAGCGAAATATTTATTAACCTTCAATTTTGTTAAAAATACACTTTTTCATGCAAAAAATAGAAAGTAATCATTATTTTTTCGAGAAAGGAAAATTAATTAAAAAGAAATTTAAAGGAAATTATTAGAGAAAATTTATTATTTATTTTCGGTTTTTTTATGTATGCGTATGCGTAAGCATTACTTAGAAGAATCGTTTAAATATCATGTATACTTAAATGTCATAAAAAATTAGTTAGAGGAGAAAAAAAATAATTATGCATGCAATTGCAGTCATCCAGTCATTTTTTTTTATTAAACTCCAAACCTGTCTGATCGACTGATCTTCATTATTAAGGTAAAAATTTAATTTTTTTTAAGTACGAAGATAAGAACAAGATACAACAATATTTTTCACAATAACTTACTCATGTAGAATTTCTCAGAGATACTGAATAGCATCAAGATTCTTTACTTTTATTATATCTTTGTTTAATTCTTAGGATGTATATTTTTTAAATTTAATATCTATATCTATCTATCTATCTATCTATCTATCTATCTATCTATCTATCTATCTATCTATCTATCTATCTATCTATCTATCTATCTATCTATCTATCTATCTATCTATCTAT
>JAPMOQ010032104.1:1136999-1150443 GCA_026543055.1 Argiope trifasciata
TATCGTACCAGCTGGTTATTAGGACCAAAATGATCGCTTCCCGATGTTATCCGATTAACCGGAATCGACAGTATATATATATATATATATATATATATATAGAGAGAGAGAGAGAGAGAGAAATTTAATATACAGGAATTATGGATATTTTTAAAATTAAAAGCTGTGCCGTTTTAAAAGTAATAATTCTTTTTTATTTTAAATATATATTTTTTTATTTTTACTATGAAATCATTCTTAAAGATATTTACATTTTCAATATGATTAAAGACAAGTAGAATTCTGCAAAATGAGATCGAATTTTTTAGTAGTTATTTATTTCGACTTACATGAATAGTATGATACGAAGAAGTTGCTAATATTTTACCGATTGTTCATAATTATCATAGTATGTTCCCATTTATTCCAGTGACTGTGCAGAAATTGAGAATACGTTTTTTTTTTCTTCTAATTGTAGAAAGAAATTTATTTGATGAATAAATAAGTGAGATAATCTCAACTCCTTAATAGTAGAACTGCCATTTCAATTCCAATATTTCTTCCAGCTGAAATAAAATTTCAAATCACTATTTGTCTATTTTATTTTAAATTTTGCCGGCGTTCTGGCGTAGGGATAGAGCTTCTTACCTGTTATTTGGGAGTCCCGGGCTCATGCTCGGCTCGGAAGTGGTTGTTCTTCATCTGTTCTATCTGTGTGAATGTGCCTCCCACCCCCCTCCCCTGTTAAAAGTGGCTGTGTAAGAAAATGTGGTGCGTGAAGTAGCTAAATCGTACTCATGGCTCAAATGGCGCTACTGAAAAACAAAAGACATAATAACTTCTGTACAAAAGAAGAAATAAATTAGTCCAGGGGGCTTGTCTATAACAAGTAATATCAGAAACAATTTTAAAATTCACGTTATAAATAAAGCAACTTTTTTTATTAATATCTATTTTAAGAACATCATCCACAAATTTTACATTTCAGTCAAGTATGTAAATCAAAAAATTGATCTATAGTTATTCCAACACATATTTATGTAGAGAAACAGATGTTTCTTTTATTTGTAATATGCAAATTATCATCATTGTTTCAAACACTTTAACTGTTGTTTGAATAATGAGTTTTTAATTTTAAAACCTTCATCGTTATCAATACTAATGCGTACATTTTCAAAATTCAGTCTGAGATTATTCAAGATCAGTTACTTACTCAATATCTTCACCGCTCATTTCTTGATTAAAAAAGGTCAAAATAATGAGATTCTATTAATACAACATTTAAAGATGCCTCAACATTGGGTTAGCTATCTTTTTTCCAATCTTGCCGTTACAGTTTTTAAAATTATCATAAAAACTATCTTTAATACTTGAAAAATAATAAAAGAAGATTTTATAATTAGTTTTAACGTTAATTTTTAACTAGGCATAAGGCTGAATGCCAACGCAAACTAAATTTTAAATTATTTCAGGTCATTTTGTAAAGTTAACACAATTTATGTTCGTGTTTCGATAAACGTCTATTTAACCCATTATGAAAATAATCATGGTGAAATTGAAAACGTTATTTTATTTCTGAGAAGAAAATCCGCAAACGACAATTTAAGTTTGCTCAATACCTCTATCTCTATTATTAAGATCCAACAAATATATAACTTCGCAATGTACTATTATCTGACCTGAGAAAAAAAAGAACAAAGGGAACAATGTTTAGGGAACTGAAATTAACCATAAATCTGTTAATTTCAGTTCCCTAAACACATTTGTAAGTAAAGTAAACGTAAATCAGCAATTTTCAGAAAATGGCAAAAATTGTTTTAAAAAATTTGAAAATTTGAAAAAAATAGCAAAAAAATTGCTCATTTCTATCAAACCTGTCAATCCAAATCCGTGGTTTCCAGTTCTATAAAGTCACCCTATAATGATTTGTAATCAATCCCAATTACTACTCACATCTCAATTACCCTTCTTGAACTTAAACATAATTACTGCACTCCAATTTTTTTACATAAAAAATGACATCTCGCTTTTATTTTCAGTCTTCATTCTTTTAATCCCATTTATCTTCCTTTATCTTAAAGAAAATTACCTTATTTTTACAACAAAAAGTCCCCCTCTTTGTTATTTGTAGCCACTATTCCCAATCACTCCTTGATTCCATTTACGATCCTTGACTTTAAAAATAATTTATGTACTTTTTCAGAAAATTATGCGAATAAATATCACCAAGAAACCAGTAATACCTATTTGACCCAAATTTCATATTTGAATTTTAAAACCAACCTTATGATAAATAATTAAATAATAGACTGAATAATATTAATTTAAATTATCATGTTTAGGGATTACATCTGTATATACATTTTAAACTTCACTATTTTATCAAAATAAAATAATGCGCCATGACACATAATATCACACTATTAATCATTTACTTGAATATAAGATCAAAAGCTAATATTCATCCTTGTCCAACTTTCATAATCTTGATTTTCATCCTTTAATCGCCCATTTTGGTTATGGTTGGGTCCGCCAACCAAGCAGAAACTTTGTAACAGAGGAGTATTTATTCGGATAAAGAAGCTCATTTGCATCTGCAGCAAATCCTCTAGAAAGTACTGTATAGGCTTCCCCAATGTATTAAATATACAAATGCGGAACTGAATCGTCGAGGTAATTTCTGTGTTCGAGAACTGGATTAGTTACTCTTGGCAGTAATAGAAGTCTCCAGGGTTGAACTTTAAATTTAAAATTTTCCGATAGATTTTAAGAAGCTTTGGAGGCATTTCTGGAACGCCAGCATGTTATTTCCGAAATGCTTTAGAATCAGTTCGGAAAATTCAATGCTTGAATCTTTTGGAATATTCTAGTTAAGTAATGTTTTACAAATTAAGGTAAATCACGCTATCTGAATTCTTTCCTGTTGCTCCTCTCGAAGCAAGATCTTAGTTATCAACTAAAATAAATATAAAAATATGCTGGAGAAATCAGATCAATTTACATAATTTTTATGCTTTTTAAGATAAAGTGATTAGAAAATGATCAAATTTGATTATTTTAAATGGAAAACCTAATTAGAGAAAACCAATAATTAATATTTTAATCGAATATTTATTTTCTACATTATTAAAAAACGCTTGGATCAAAACAAGCTCATAGATTATACTTTTAAATAAAATGCTACAATTAATTTCAAATTGTATAACATTTAGCTGCAATTAAAACATTTAATAACAAACTAACATTAAAATAAAATAACATTCTAAAATTTTATTTTATTTTATTGTAGAATAAGTGAACTGTTTAAAGTTTCATTTCGTACACTTATACTAAATGACATGATAAGAAATTTTACAGAAAAGCATTTTCAGTTTTATGTAGTAGCTTATATTATAAGTATCAAAATCCAACTCATTTCACTTAATATATTTATTGTTTTATTTCTTGAATATCTTGTTTGGAAGTTTGAAAGTGGTTTAGTATGCATATATTGAATTGTCGCTTTGGATTTTATAAAATACTTCTCTATAGAAATATACATTGATTAAAGCATATTAATATTGTATTTCCATATATAAAACTCACTGCATTTCTATATGATAAAAATTTCGATTAAAAAATTGTTTTATGAATTTAATTTGCTTTTTTAAATTAATTATTAATGCACCTTTATCAATTGAGAGGATGTGTTACATAAATAATTATTTTTATCGTTTGTAAGTGTCATGATTTAATACTGATTAGATACGTTAAACAAAATATCCTTATTAAAATTATTCAGTTTCAGAGTATATAAAATATCAAGCAATACCTTTAATCTTATAATAATATACTCGCTAATTTTTTAATTAAAATATCTTGTTTGACTTAAGTTGTCTCAAATTTGAAGGCATGGATTTCTGTAATAGTTTCTTCATTCCCTTTCTGCACTAGAAATCTGACATTTTATACAACTATTGATTCATACTAAAAATAAAATATTCTAATTGAATGAATAAGGTATTACCTTAATGATATCATTCCTCAGTTCAGTAATTTTATATTTCATGATAATTATGGAAACGAATTATGAACCATTTTAAAGACTAAAAAGTAGAAAGGAATAATAAAAAAGATTCATAACTCTCTCTTATTAACAATTTAGTTTTTATTCATCAGTCTTTGTATGATACGACAGCAGCTGTTCTAGCATTAACAAATTAAATTACACTTAGTGTATGAATGAAAAATTTAAAAAGTGATAATTTTCTTTACAAATTACATTCTGTATTTTAATTAATTGATTAAACAAAAACCTTCCAGCAAATTTGCAACAATTTAATTTAAAATTCAACTACAAAATTCAAACGATGATAATCAAAAATGTATGTTTTAATTCCTTTCCATGACTACTCCATTTGACATGCTTGATTGAATTTTGTTCACAGAATCTTTTCGTAAATTCCAATATAAAGGATCATTGTGTGATCATCTCACCAAGCCTCACATTGGTCCTCCTCTGAAAGTTTTTAATGAAATAATCCATCTTTTTATGCACCAATGGGCTAACAGTTTAGTCTAGTTAATTTAAAATTGCATTTAAGGAACACTTGGGCTATTTCAGGATATACTTCCTAGTTTTGTGCCGTGATCAGACGTCACCTCAGTTACCCTGAATCTCCAAACTTCCACATAACATCAATGAGAGAACACTTGGCATGAATGGATTGAACCTACATAAGTCCTACGCTTTTAACCTCCGCCATTCCAAGTTCCCGAAAACTAGCCTCTATCAGGAAACCACCGCATTCTCAAGACCTCTGCTTTTAAAATTTATAGATTTGATGAGCTTTCATACTCGTATTACAATTAAGATCTCTGATGTGATTAATAAAATTTCAGCCTTGTATTTCCCCATAAAGCTTATAAAGAGGAAGAATAAAGGACCAAATTTCTCTGTATTTCATACATGGTATACAAAACTGAGGATTTTATATGAGCTGTCTGAATAAGGGAATGAAACAATTTTGATTATAATTTTTCCTGGGTTTATTCCAGAATTTTTTTGTTTCTATATGCAAATATAGAGTATCCAAAGAGCACTTCCGAAATTGTTGCATTGCCTTCCTTTTTATTTTCAGTGGAGGCAGATGTTTCTGCGTTCGTTCGACTAAATGTTAAAGAACACCTTTCTTACCTCAGGAGCCCTGTTTTTGTTTTTTTTCAGCTGATAATTTTACACACATTAGCGTTTTTACTTGGCTCTGCTATTTCTCTGTAAATGAAGCTAGATTATTTCATTTAGTCTCTTTGTTTTTACAACAATTTTTAATCTTTTATAACTATGTAAATTACAATTTATATTTATGATTATTGATTTTTCCGATTATTAAAGTCATAATCGAACTTTCTCCCATTCTTCACGAAACTTCCTGCGCTTGAATAAATGCTAAGGTTTATCTTTCTTATTTCGTGTGGTTCAGCAGATGCAGGAATAAGTTGATCTTTAAAGTGTTAAATAATTCATGATTTAGCTAATCAGAATCTCACACTATACTGCTGATAGTAAAATCTGTTTTCAAATTTCCATTCAGTATAATCAAAAATTAATTCAAAATTCCAAGTATGAAAATATATGTAAATCTTTGTTAGTTTCCTGGGCTATAATTTCAATGAAATCAACCAAAATAAAAATTATTAAAAATAGAGGAATTGAATTTTGAAAGTTAAGAGAAAATTTCAAGACACTCATAAAACATTTCATCACGGCTCTAACCGAAGCATGAATTTAAAGATGAAGATGTGAAAATCAATCTACAACTTTCTCTACGATATACTTAGCAAATACTGAAACCTGTTACTGTATTTACGATATGCATTCATATCTATAGAAAATAATACTTTGCTCCATAATGACACTTATTCTCAAATATTTTGCTAATATTATGCAAGAAAAAAAAGCAATCTGTCACATAATACTAACATTTTAGTTTACATTAGTTTTTAACATTAACATTAGTTTTTTTGATGTTCTTTTGTAAATGTATTTTTTATCGAGATATTTGGATAAAAAAGCACAACAAATGGTTGAGCTCTTACGAAAAGCACACACAATTTTTTGAATTTATTCTATTATAACCATTTAAAAAATTCTTATTTATTAAGAAAGTATACCTTATCCGAATATTATTTGTTCTTAGGATATCAAACGTAAAACTTGTGATACTAAACAGAATAGTTCAAAATATAGAAGCACTTTCGCTTAAAATAATTTCAAAATGTTACTCTTGTTTTTGATATATAAATGTCACAAACAATCTTATTTCATAGAAACTAATGTTTGAAATGAACTATTTGTAAGTTATATCAGTTTATAAGCACTCATGAGATTTAATGTTTCAAAAATGTTGTTATCCCCATAAATAATTTGGCGTTTTCAAAACATTTGAATAATATACAATCTATGGTAGTTATACGTTTTGAAAAAGAATTCAAATACTTTTAAGAATCACTCATGATTTGTATCAACGCTCTGTTAAATCGAGAAATATTTACACTATTTCTTCAAACTTTACTTGTATTATTTCATAAGCAATCTTCATTTTTATAAATAATATTGTTTTGCCTTTTAAATATGTTATCTGGCAATTTTAAGCAATTGTGTCTTTTTGGTGACAGTATATATATTTAAAAAAATATTTTCTTATCTTTTTCTAATGGCTGATTATTTAAGTTATAATCCGATCGCAAACCTAGAACGTCACACACTAATAAATTTCAGAAAGAAGACATTTAAAGACTTTATGATATTTATAAAAAGATATGAAAATGAAAAATTATAGAAAATAACTTTAAAATGCCTTACTTTTCATTTTCAAATAAAAATGTGTTTTAATATTTTTTAAACTTTTCAATTATACATGAGAAAATTCTTAGACATTAACATTTGAGAAACAACTGAATCTTATAACTGATGTAATGATTTTTTAACTTAAAATTTATTTCTTATATTAGTATGGTTGGAATTGGTCACTTAATCAATTCATTATTTTCTAATATCTTAAACAGAGCCAAGGTTAATTGATCTGATATAAGGAAATGTAGTTTGTCCGAAAGTAATAATATTCTTCAAAATTCTGTCGTATTTGGTCACAGAATACTTAGCTTTTTTTTATTTAAAAGATAGAACGGCAAGTAGAATTTATTGAATATTATTCACAGAACCAATATATTGTACCAGATTTTTGCTTTCAGAATTTTTTCAGGAATATATTTATTGACTGTAATGCGAACATTTATTATTATTTAGGCCCATTCAGTTTTTGGTTGAAATTTATAAATATTGAAGAAATAAAAATATAGAGCAAATGATGTATGGAAGGTAAAATATTTTCTATTAAAAGTTGATTTAAGAACTTCCATCTGAATGATTACATGAAAATTTTATTTTATTTACACAAAAAAGTAACATTAAAGAATTTCAGATAGTTAATTCGCTACTCTTCTAATAATATTATGTAGAACCATATTTAATTTCCGTTTTTAAAACCTAAGTAAAAATTGCTAAATTAATTTACATTTTGAAACTATTGAAATTTTGTTTTCTTGTATTTTATAGAATTAGGGGACAGAAAATTGACTCTGACATTTTCCTTTCCCAATACTCTATATAATACCAGAACAAGTTTACCCGATGTTTCGTTAAGTTAATTTCAATGATAAAAAATGAAAGAATAATATGCACAAATATTTATTAAATTGATTATTCATGCTTAAACCATTTTAATTCAGCAACGATACATTTATTAATAATTCATTTTGGGGCAGATTCATATAAAAACATTATCTTCTATATTAAAAGTTTATATTAAATTAGGTGTTTATAGCTTTAACAATAAGTATCAAGGGAATTTCTTTCAAATTTTATGAATCAAAAGTAAACATCAATAAAAATAATAAAATATAATCATTTATTAATATGTATGATACTTATGCATCCATTTTCTTATTTACAAATAGAGATGCTTTTAGAAAGGATATTAAATAATGGAGATATATAATTCTAAATTTTATTAAACACAAAAATAATATATATAATTCTAACTCATTCTTTTATATTCCAATAATGAAATTATTTTAAATCAAACATATTTTATTTACTTTTCCAGATCTGAAGTTAAACACAAAAAGTTTCGTAACACAAATACTTGAGAATTTCTGATTTATTATGTAAAATGATTTTCAGTGCCTAAATACTTGAAATCTGCTTATTATTTTTCTTCCCTTGGTTTAGAATATTTGCTTTTATTATTTCTAACTTGCGCATTAGTAATTTATTATTAATTTCTTTTTTGTTAATCAATATTTTGTTAAGAGAAACAATTTTTCTCTGATGTTGAGACAAAATTTCAAACAAACTTCAAATGCGATGAGTTTCAATTCATGGGAGAAAATTGGATAAACTGTATAGAGGCATATGGCGTTTCTCTGGATTTAATTCCAGAAAGAGGTAACATTTATTTTCCATATATTTTATCTATTAACGTATGCATCATCACATCAAAGCATTCCTTTAGAAGGTTGTCCGCGTTTGAAATTATTTTCGTTATTTGTGCATTGATTTTGAAAGAAAAGTAGTTTCTCTTCACAAATTAAAATTACTGTATACTGAAAAAATTATGAAAACATGTTGAAGCCAAAAGAAAAGAAAATATATACTCCTTAGAAAATGAAATTTATATCCAATGACATGAATGGGAATAATTTTGTATAACTTTTAAATCTGTTTTCTTTACATAAAGTGTGGGATCTTGGATGAAGCTAATTGGGTAATTTTTTATATTCTTATTTTAAAATATTCACAAATGAATGTTTTATGCTTTGCAGTGTAACAATAAAATCAGATAATTCAATCAGATATGAAATCATTTATATGAACTGATTGAAATAAAATTATGACACACAGTTATAATCTTAGGTAAAAGATTTCATGTATCAAATTTCATTCATTTAAGGTGACAAAATGAAAAAACATTAATTTGCTAAATTATAAAATTATTTATTTAATATTCTAAATTTATCAATAGGCTCCTCTTTTAAACAGAATTTTGCTGTGGAAGCTATTTTGGGAAGGTTACACTGACTTTTATAGTTGCATTTACATACATTTTAACACTATTTTACACCTTTAAATGATATTCGCTAAAATATAGAATATGATCAAATTTTCTTAATGAAAAACTACATAAATTAAAATATAATGCTTATTTTTACTCTTATTTGGTATATTAATTTCTCAATTTCTCAAGGGATATACGAAATTTATGGTAAATCAACAAATGCGCTGTTAAAGTTAATATGGAGTTTCAAACTGTTTTTTGTTTCTCAAACATTTCCTTAATCGACACAAATTCCGTCTGATCGATATAACCGTTAATGATAGAAATAATCCTATATCTAAAATTTAAAAAAAAACCCGGCAGATCAGTAAATGCTTAGCTAAATTACTTTTTTCTTGCGAATATATATGAATTTGAATTATAGAATTCAAATTCATATATCAGAGTTACCTTTCAAAAAATTCCTGTGTTTTCCATGCTTTTTCACTAATCGTATAGGCAATATAAGGGAAAATGATTTCACAGCACTCTTGTATTTAATAAAATAGAATAACAACACTTCATAGTTTTAGTATATACAAAAAACAAGATTCTTCAATAAATATATATTTAATCAAGATGTAATTTTAAAGGCATTAAAATTTTTGGGCGTGCGTTCAAATTTTTATATAGTACTTTTTACAAATATAAAATTATCTACTAAATATTTTTCCTTCAATTTTAATATCTCAATCATCTTGCTATCAATATTTCAATATCGGTTTTTTTCACAGACTTAGATGTTTAGGATCATCAAGCTCCATGAAAAATAATTATTTGTGTTTTTGTTCCTTGAATAATGTTTCTCTTCATAATATTTTTTCATTATGTATTTAACAAAGATAAAAAGGTTTTTATATAAGAAAGGCGCCATTGAACTACTGATTTTTTTTAAAGAAAGGGAAACATAATATTAACAATATAATACAGGTTAATTTTAGTATTTATTCTGAAAAGCATTCATAATATTATCACTCATGGCAGATGCAGGAAATAATATTTTATTGAAATCAATGCATTTTCTTCTGCTTTCAAAAAATGCTAGATAACATTCTGTAATACTGGTATATTCTATCCAGCGAAAAAAAAATAATAATTTATTTTAAATACAGAATAACTATTAGTCTCCAGGAAATCGGAATGTCTAGCTGAGCTTCCCTTAAATATTCCATCATTGTACTTAGATAAATTTATACTTTTCATTCAGAAAATTTATGTTCATACTTAAATGTTCAATTGCATGCACGTAGTCCTCAAGTATCTAGATCTAAAATATTACAGCCATTTTTGCACTGAAATTCTTCTTTGACTCGTTTTAAAATTTTTAGATTTACATTTGTTCCCTTAGTAAAAACATTTTAATTATCAAAAATATGTCTAAACTTCATATAACTTCTTTAAAATTCTCAAATAATTCTTGAGCAGCCATATGCTTTAAAACATTGAATTCCAATACTTTGTGGAGATCCAATTGGATGATTCTCACCAATATCTCATAATAAGATCTATCCATCATTTCTTAAAGCATATTACTCGATTTTTTATTATTTAAAGAAGAAATTTTTCAAAAAGGAAAGCTGAAAGAGCTTAATAATTATTGCAAAGCAAAGCTGGTGCTTAACAAATAATATGGATAGTTTTATACAACCTAGATTACACTTTTCAGTTATTTCACTATTAATGAAAATTTGTGAAAATATTTTAGAAATATCAAACAGATCATTATTTTAACCTTATTTATTACCTTATTTTCAGACATCAAATTTCATACGTCCTGAACTCCAGTATTCTTTTTAGATACAAAGCCCAAAATCAGTCATAATTTTTTTAAACTGGGGCAAAATTGTGAATGTTTTCCTCTTCTGGAATACTTAATATGCACCCATTTTTTCATATTGCTTAAGCTTATTACTTAATCTTAAAAAAGGAATAGTATGCGCTAAACAGATTTTGAGGAACTTTTCTAATTCAACCTGAAAACGTTATTTAGTTTTTATTTTAATACGTCAAATCTGTTTTAAATTCGTTTTAAGAAGTTAAATACTAAAGAAAAATTCTCTAATCTATTCTGAATAAGCTTGCAATTTCTCAAACAATTAATACACACAGTTGTGAGTGCGGAAAAATCACTGCGAAGCTTTTGCAGATTGAATGTAGCTATTCACACAAGAAAAAAAATTACATTCTCTCAAGCACTTACACCAATCTCACTCATTTTGATTAGCTGAAATCGTTTAATCTCATGGAAAGACAGCAACTATCTCTGAAATCGAAAATAGACTTATCTATACAAAAATAAAGGGTGTGAGTACCAGCGATTACGCCCCCAACGAAGGGCAACTCGAAATGAGGATGAGATGCTTCTGGTGGTTGGACCTCACCAATCCGGTGGGTACAATAATAGGTGGGGACACTGGCCCTCCCATCGATGATGGGACGTACTCCCTACGGGCAGGGTTGCACCGTGGTTGGTGATGGTCCTTAGGACTCAACCATAGTTCCCGCCAGTGTTGCTGTAGCGGTGGTCCGGTCATGCAATCTTGCGAGATATATCTGTGTGCCTTCGGGCGGGTTGGAGGTCAGTTAGATGACTTACCCGCGATTACATAGTGACTTCTTTTTTGGTGCCACTGCTACTATATTTTATTCTTGTGATGTTCAGATATCACCATTATTTAGTAAATTTAGAAAGTAAAATCATTACATTTATTTAAAAAAAGTGCTAAGAAAATTAAAATTCCCAGGATTCCTCGCTTTTTATGGAAGTTTTTGCATTTACTGGCATTTTCCTTGTTTTTAGATAATTTTTCAATTTCCTATAATTTCTCGGTTCAATCGATTCCATAGCTATCCTGATATATAGGTCATATACATCTTGAATATTGTGTTTTTGGCTGTATACTAGATGGAGGAATGCATGCATATGGGAGGGAAAACGAATAAAATTTTAATAGATAGAGATCATCTAATTATTGATATAGATCTAAAAAATTGGTGTAAAGTTCCAATGTCAATTTTTTTAAATTAAAGTTATGACATTTCTGAGAAATCACAATCACATAACTGTTACCAAATTTGATCACCTGAAATATTGAGAATAATCAAAATCTTGTGAAAATTTCAATTATTAAATAAAATGAGTATTACAGTATTATAAGAGCTGAAGATCACTTAAATTTTGAAGCTTTTGTGAAGTATGCTTTCAAGAACACACTATATCAGATACTTCGAGATATTTCATCTAAATGCCATTTCGGAAAGATCATTTGCTCTAGCTACATTGTCCATTGTCTGAATGCAGGAAACTGCTCTTCCCGTCAGGAACCGTACTTCCTGATTTTGTCGAAAATGGAGTGACTAGTGGAATAAAAAGTGTCTACTGAAGTATCCTTTCTTGTGACAGAGAATAAATGTCCGTTTATTAAGAATTATTTCAAATAAATACAATATTTTCCATCATGATAGTAAAGGTGGTAAGGCTAGGTATTCTATTTAATCTGAATTTTCATGTTACAGGACTTTTGTCTTAATCTTTTGTCATTGTATTAAATGCAAATTCAATAACCAATAATTTAATAATTAAAGTACTATAAGATTTCTTTATTTGATTTTGATTTTAAAGAGATTTTGCGCATAAAGCCCATTATTATTTTGATATTTCAATATTAGAGTGCACTTTTCAAGTATTGACTTTTGTAACTTAGAACGTTTTCGTTTTTGAGTGCAGCATAACCAATAATTTATTCTTTTTTCAATATTCATCCTATTATACTTGTACATTCATTTCTCAAACAAATGAGAAGTAGAAGGTCAATGGATCATTTTGCCTTGAAGTATATGTAAAATTTGTTCCACTCCAAACATAATATAAGTGGTTAAATTAATGTTTAACATAAAATCAGATAGTTGAGTTAATTAGACTTTTCTTTAAGAGTTGATTTGTTTCACAAGTGATAGCTTATAAATTAATGATATGATAGTTTCACGATTGAGACTATAATTTAATTATCTTTTCTTCTTCTTGCTACTGTTATATTTTTGTGTAGTACCATGTATGTTTTGTTTTTATATTTTTAGTTTTCCTTTTTGATAATGTAATAGTACTCTTAAATGCCAATTTGGACAATTAATTATTTACTTTTCGATCATGACCATGGAATTAGTATATGTCTTATGGAAAAATAACAATTTTTTTCTGAGGAGCTTGGTTACATTAAGAATAAAATGAATTTTAAGATTAAAGCTTTTGGTTCTTATTTATACATTGATAATTTGAAATAAAGCTTCATATTTTAAATAAATATATTTATAGTTTCTAGTTTTCTTTT
>JAPMOQ010032104.1:1150843-1189657 GCA_026543055.1 Argiope trifasciata
ATAGATATAGATATATAGATATATAGATATATAGATATATTTCGCAATAATTATAATAATTTTTTATGAATTTAGGCTGTATATTCTATTCGATTCAGAAAAAGATTCCTTAATCAATCTTTTTAAAAGATGCAAAACTATGTTTAGCTTTTTCCAAATTATTAAGTCCAAGTGATGAAATTTCGTGCTCGCATATATTAGAAAATATCTTTAAAAAGCTTTTAAGATAAATACACCACTGTGAAAAAAATATAAAAAAAATCCATAAATAATAAAAAGACAAATTTGTTTATGTTTCTCCACTTTATTTTTTACTGTGTTCTTGGAAATAAATTTATGCATTCTTTTGTAGTTTAATTCAAAGTATCATTTTCTTGAAATATTTCTATGCATATTGCTTTTTTTCCATTTAATAAATTAGTATATTGATTGAAAATAAAATATTATTCTTGAAGCATTTAGAAAATTGTACTAAATAAATATTTTGGTTTCATTGTATAATAGGAATGCTTATCAACAAATGTTAGGCTATTTTTTCAAAAATTGAGATGCTCATGGAGCTCATGAACTTTCCCCCTCCCCCAAGAAAGTGTTTAAATTAATAAATAAAATACACTAATTCTTTCAAATTATTTCATTTTACATTTCTTAATCATTCTTTTTAAGTTATTCTTGGCATTTAATTAGATGATAAATGCTGACTAGAAATTTTGCACTTTCGACAATTTTAGGTAATCTTAAAAATTTATTTTGTCTAAAGAGCAACTAATTTTATTTTAATTTTCTTAAACAAATTTTAGATTAAAAACGAACACTTTCAGTATTTATTCAAGCAACAAGCATTCATTAAACGTGATATCTAGTCAAACTTTTGAATTAATATCCAACTAAGGAATATTTTATTAAAAATGTTCTTGTATTTTGTGACGCATGTGTTGCCAAAAAGTGTAATAAAAATGATGATGTCTTCGAATGTTCTATATAATATTCCACTCGAGATAATTTTAATGTATGAGTAGCATTAGAACTAAGTATTCCAAAGATTTTAATATCAGTTATCATTTCTGAATTAGTAAATTTTTTTTGCTTAATTTGCCTTATAATGTATTCCACAAATACATAAAATTTATAACTATCTATAGCAAATATAATTTACTTCAAGGTAAATTTAAATTTACTTTAAAATTGAAATATATTTTGAATTTTATATCTGAAATAATATAAAATTCAAAAGTAAATTTCTTCTTTTATTGGCAACTTAGATTATTACAAATATACATATAAAACTTAAAGTATAAATTTAATTTAATATAAATAGCAGACATCTATGATTATAAAAAATCCCGTTTATTATTGATAATAACTAATACAAAATATTTATTACAATATTATTGAACAAGATTATTAGCAATGAGAAAAAAAGGATCACTTTTAATAATAATCACTATTAATATAAATTTTTTACAAGGATATTATCAATAACAAAATGCTCACAGTGACCGAAACGCATGCAGAATGTCAAAATGATGTTAATAATTATGTTTTAATTTTTTGAACGATAAAAATATATATCGAAACGGATTATGGCATCTATATTTTAATCTTATCTACGGTTATATTATTAAAAATTAATAATGCAATAATTATTCAAACAAAAAATGCTCAATCAATCTTAGCGTATCATATCAATCCGTAATCCTCTCTTAACTTATCATAATAATCAGTAATCATCTCTTTACTTATCATATCAATCAGTAATGATCTCTTAACTTATCATATCAATAGGTAATCATCTCTTAACTTCTCATATCAATCAATAACCACCTCGAGAAAATCATATGCATTCATTGTTGAAAGTGCAAACGGTACAGAATCGTCTAACATTTTGTATTTAACATTCCTCAAATTGGAGAAGTTTAGTTTCAAAATACTAATACTTTTTTTGTTCAAATTCTGAAAGATTCAAAATTATTCTATTAAGTAAAGCATATAAGAAATTTTAACTAATATAACAGTCTGCAATTATTGAAACCAATATTATAAAAATCTTATTGCATATAATTTTCTAATTAATCCTCAATAGATGACAAACAATTTCTACTCTACTTTAAGTGTGGTAAGCCCAAATAGTTATATTGTTAAAACAATTACTTTAGTATTATAGTAAAACTCTACAGAATTTAAAATAGATATATAATGCAATGGATTTTTTTTATTTTCTTTATTTCACAACAATATTTAATTGATAACATAATATTTTACAGTAATAATCTTTTTCCCTTCAAATTTTTCTTCGATTAGTAAATCCCTCAACTATCTTAGAACTCAAAGTGAATAAAAGAAATTTATCGTTTTACAAGACATTTTATTCCCACTTAAATCTAAAAGTGTGTGTTTTTTTTTTTCGAAAAGAAACAAAAATCGTGACTGGCATTTCGACTTGCTTAATACTTTTTTTCCCTAATTTTATTTCTAGTGCAAAAGATCCACTTGGTTCACTTCTCAAATCTTTTTATAATGGCATTAAATATTGCATTGAAGAATAGAAGCGGAAGACAAGATTCCAAGTAAAATAAACAGTCGCTTTTCATATCATTTACTTTTTCAAAAAATTCACAAGCGAAACTATTTTATGAAACTAGTGACTCTTTCTTGTGTTATAGAAATTCACATCTTTTATTCTTTTCTTTTCATAAAAAACGAAATCATCTATTTTATAAATCATCCGTTTTTAAGTGAACCAAATATGAAAATAAATTTTTATATTCCTACAATACATTATTCAAAATTCTAATCACTGATAAGATTTTAAAAACTAAAAGAGACAGACAATAAAAGGTAAAAATGTATTAATTTCAATAAAATTAAATTTATATGGAAAAATTAAACATTTAAACATAATTCTTACATTTTTTAAAAATAAAAATAGCAAAGCTTCTTTTAATATTGTACTAATACATTAAAACTTACAATAAAAGTACAAATCTATAGTATAAATCAACACAGCTATAATATTTTTATAACTTGCGGAAAAATAAATTTTTTACGGCCATCAAAAAAGTCAGTGTTAATAATATTTTGAAAAATATTTCATCGTTATTCATTTAGTTTGCTGGCCTAATGTAAATAAGGAGAAATATTTACCTGTGAATAATGTTAAAATACCTATTATAAAATAAATAAAGAGTTTCTGTTAATAATAAATTCATTTATTGCTTTAAAAATGTGAAGGAACATAATTTCTTCCATCTTTTAGTATGAAAAGAAATTCAAGAATATCTAATTTTATTTACTTAAGAACATTTTATTTATAGCTATTGTTTCTAAAGAGTACGAATTTATGGAAAACTTTTAATAGGTTTTTAAAATACAATTATTGATTTTAATGCTACAATTTTTTTAGACATTTATTAGAATAAAATATTTCCAATTTTTTCTTCAAAAGTATCATTTTTTTCCTCCTAACTTAAATAAAATACAGAACATGATGAAACAAATTAAATTAAAAGCAGTCTCTCTCGAATACTGGATTTTCTTCAGATCTCTTAATTTGCTTTGAAGCAAGGTTTTGTCTTTAAAATATAGATATTTGAGCGCTTTTAACTTCTTTTAAATATTTATTGGTAGAAATTATTTTTGTTACACAAAAAAAATCATTCTAAAATGATTAGTGAATTTGATATCATGATTTCAAAAAAATAGAAAGAAAAAAAAAACGTTCTTAAAATATTTATATTTTTAAAGCTGAAAATATGAAATAAAAATAATGAATTCTTAAAAGGTCACGCTAATGTGGAATCTAAGTAATAGGAAAAATTTTGTTATAAAAAATCTAAATATTATTTCATCGCAGTATTTTTAGTATTATCATTCTATATTATATTTCTTTTTTGAAATTTGCATTCCATGCACCTTCATTTTTTAGAAGAGAGAAACATGCATTTTACAAATATCAGAGCTTCCTGAAAATATATTTGCATTAAAAAAATATTATATAGCAGATTTTATCCACATCTCTTAAAATAATTGCTAAGCATAATAAAGTTTAAAAAATATGTCTCATGTTGATTCGTGTAAATAAAAATGTTTCGTACAGATTATATTTCAGAAAAATTGGACACTAATGTATAGTAAAAATTTCAATTAGTTTTCCTACCGTTTAACAAAGCAGCATTTATTTCAAACATGTTTGTGTTTCTTTTAAGGTTTCTAGACTTTGCTTAAATTATAAATTTAAAACTGCTGCTAGTAGTTGCAAATATTTTATCACATTCACATTTGAAGTAAATATGTCCCTGGATATTAAATATCTATTTTCAGGACTACTAAAGAAATATTTCTTTTGAAATGCATCCATTTTTCTACATCGTTATTTAAGATTCATAAAATAAAAATATTTAGAAAATTTATCCTTTTTTGTTTATTTTCTCTCCCATCTGTAGAAGATATATTTTTCAAAAATAAAGAAGTTAGAGTCATTTACAGTCCAGCGTTTACCTTTTTGATATTGATAAACTCAAGAGAATTCTCGATTCAAAAATGAATTTAGAATACAAAACTTTCAATTAGTAGAAACAAAATGAGAATTCTGAATTCAACGGTGTTTCCCGCCATTTTCGAGAAATCACTGAAAATACCGTAAAACGATTTTTCCACCCTCACGGCATTCAATTATTTATTAAATACATTCTATTGAATTCAAGAAAAATTAATTAAAATTCCAAACTATTTTAGTTCCAAAAGATTCTTCAAAAAATGCATAACATTGTGTATGTTTTGTCATTTTCTTCAGTATTCAAAGCCGTTGTCGTGCATGCTATTTAGTTTTCTTTTCTTCAATCTCGAATTCGATTTATTAATAATAAAACAAAATATAATCTAAGAACAGGGGAATTGAACTAATAATTGCCGTCAGTTTGTAGGTTATCTTTGAAGACTGTGTGAAAAGATTTAATTTCAATGTTTTCATGTAGAATATGGTACCATGAGCTGATGAATTAAGTTTTAAATTCTATTAATAACGCCGAATAACCTGATCTCTCTAATTTCCCTAGTCGCTTTAGAATTACTAATTGGATTTTAATGCAGACGGATAATTGGATTTTCGTAGGTATTTCAGATTCTTGACTTATCCCAGCTGAGCTTCGAGAGCTGATCTTCAAAGCTGGAAAGCCGTTGCTTCATTTCACAAATTCCAGAAATTTTGTATTTAATTCCGGATCCTCGTAATCTCTTCCAGAAGTCTTCAAAATTAAACTTCATGAAGGTCTTTCAAAGACTGAAGGTCAAAGCGAGTGATCCAAATGTGGGGACAGTTTTAAATTGCTAATTGAAGACCATATTAGTATCCATCACTTATTGTGATTAGAATCTTTTCAGGATTACGTGAAATTTGATGATTATATCTGAAGTAATCTAATCTAAAGTAAGTAAAATAATCAGGAGTGGATAAGGATATCACATTTCAGACATTTGAAGCTTAGATAATGATCAGAAATAAATTTTTAAAAATCAGTATTGAAAAAAGTAATTAATAGTGCTGCAAAATCGTCCGATGTGTATGTGATAAGAGCCATAAAATTTACTGTTTAATATACGATAACATTTCATTCTATGAATGTTCAAGAAAATATAGAATAAAGATTTTAAAAAATTAAGATATAAAAATTTTCCTCTCTTGCAGGCACTATCTACAAATTAGCAGACAACAGTGCTAATTAATTGCAAAAACACAACAATATCCTAATAAAAAGATTAAATTGACTTTTCTATCTCCACTTCCCATTTTCTTCCAGTAGTGCATACAATTTAAAAAAGGAACCACCTATCTAAAATCCTCATAGAGTTATTGTAAAAATCTTGTTTTCTTTAGAACTGTCATTTTTATCGTCAAATATGTCATTAAATACTCATCAAGATTATATTTAACATCAACAATCATTGATATGATATTTTTTAGTATTCAAGGAAGAAATATACTATATTTGTAACTATAAGTTACAAGAATTACGATATACATTGAAAAATATAAATCTGTGTAGTTAAATGGCAGAAAAATTATCCATGCGTTTTCGTATAGATACAATGTAGTATATGCTCAGTATGTGAGTCTTCCAGTGAAATCAAATGTTGCAGACACAAGGCAATACGATCCATAGTAGTGCCTGGTATTTCGCGATAAATTTCTACAATATGTGTCCGTAATGTTCTCGAAATTCCCAACAGATTTATGTTTATCCTTATCAACTTATAAAAATCCCTGCAATCTGAAGCCAAAGGAATTCAAATCAGTTTAAAAAATGGTTACGCATTTCAGGAGCATTTACTAATGATATATATATATATATCTGATACATCCTGCATATAAAAATATTTTAAATATACTTAAAATCATGAAAAGTAAGAGCAAAATGTTGATAATACTAAAGTTAAATTTCTTTTTTTTTTACTTTTAAGTTGATTAAAAAGTTATTTGATGCTACTATATTTAAGGAAAACACAATAAGAAAACATCTGCTTCCCTTTAATTAATAAAAATTCTAATGAAAGTTTTAAAATAGAGCTGCAAAACCAGCATTTAAATTCAGAACTAACTATTGTACATTTTAAAAGAAAAACAAATAACTTATTCTAGTTTCAGAATAGACATCAGCTAAATCCACTTATATTCCTGTGCCACTAATTACCTCTGAGATATATTAATAACTAATAGTATTATAAAAAATACTTCATTGATATTCAGCTATTAATTTTCTGTTCGAAAATGCATAGAACTTCTTATACTTTCTATTTTACAATTTAAAGATACCACCACAAACTCTATTCTGCGAAAACAATTCGTTTTTCTTCTTTTATTCAGAAGAAGGAAAATTCGAGGTCTCAAAATTTGATGAAGGAAAGTAAAATACATGTTTAGAGAATCCTTTAAACATTGCTAGTTATAATAGCTAATACAAAATACTATTTCCACTTTTTCCGGTACAATCATTAGAAAGCCTGAAACGTCAAAACTAAAAGAGGTGATTTTTTTTGCAATAATTTTTGTAGATAAAGATAAAACGATATTTGTCTAAATATAAATGTGGTCTTTCTGTAAGCTCTATTTTGCAAAATTCGGATAAGAAAAGCACAAAAATAAAGGTTAATAATTTACTGATAACTATTTCTTATTTACTATAACACTTTTCTTTATTAAAAAAAACTCGTGAAAAGGTTGCAAATTTATAAAAGGAACATTTTTACATTAATATAGAAAAATTTTGCTTTTCAGTAAGTTACTTATATCAAAAGGAATATTGAATAAACTTTAATTATTATTTTTAAAAATTTCAAGCGCAAATTTATTGATATACTCTTATTACTTTTGGAAATATAATATGTTGAATGAATAAATTAAGTATAAAGAATAAGAATTCCTTTTACAAAGTTTGTAAAATCTAGATATTGCATTCAAAATGATCAATTGTTTTGCTACCATCTAGAATGACAGATAAAAATTATGGCATTCTTTTGTAGAGAAAAGGGCTCAGAATTCAATTGTACTAATCCTTTTTGTTAACAAATCTGGTGAAAGCTGAATAGGTAGACAAATAAAAAAATTCTTTCTGTTGCCAAAATTTAA
The DNA here is from genome assembly GCA_026543055.1 of Argiope trifasciata. Taxonomy (NCBI): domain Eukaryota; kingdom Metazoa; phylum Arthropoda; class Arachnida; order Araneae; family Araneidae; genus Argiope; species Argiope trifasciata. The sequence continues at coordinate 1,158,465 of JAPMOQ010032104.1, forward strand.
TACTTTGTAAATATGAAACCTTGGAGCCTTAAAAATTACGTTTAGAGTGATTATTCGTTTAAATGAAGAGTGTTTTGTCATCATCATCTATAGCCACAGATAAAGACCATAGCATTCTTGCTAGAGACAAAAACTCTCATTTGCACTAGTCCATTTTATTAGAAACTCTTATGAACTTTAATAGGTGATAAATGAAATATCCTTTTACGATTAAAATCTAGAACCTTGTAAAGGATAATGTTAACTAAGACTCAGCATTTATCAGCCTCACTGCTAAAAGTTTAGAGCATTGAATCTCAGCCTTCATCATGTGATCTGAAATCAAGATTTTGATTTATATCTCAAAATAGCCATGGGCTGACATCGAAACCGGATACTAATCTATAAAATAAGAAGAATTCTCTAATCTCAAAAATCTTAGAATAATGGAAATCAAATTCCTCCCACTGGTAAAATAAATAAAAAAAAACGTCTGAATTGAGAATGTTAACTAAAACTCCGCCACCATCATGAGATTTGTAATCAAAACTGTGAATTGTTCCAAAACAACCTTCGACTATCTTCAAATCAGTATGCTAATATAATCAACTTAAAATAAGAATAATTCTCTTATCTCTAGAATTTTCAAATTCTTAGAAGAATAGAAAAAAGCTAATTTTTTTTTTTATATTTTAGAATGATAATTTTTTTAACTGATAGTGTTTAGTCTTCATATAGAATAAAAAATAACACCATAATATTGCATTACAGAGGAAGGGCTCGAAATTCCTTTGTAATAGAAATCTATATTAGTAAATCTAGTTAATACTAAATAGAGGAAAAATCAAAATAATCCTAAAGCATCAAATTTATTTGTAAAATAAATTTGGTGCTTTGTATTATAATCTGTATTATCTTTGTATTAAAATCTGTATTTTAGCATCAAAATAATACTAAAATACAAAACCTTGAAATGAGTAATGTACCATGTTATCTGAGATCAAAATTATCTTATGTTCCAAAACAGTAATTGGGTAATTTCATAACAGGAGGCTTATCTAATCAGCTTAAAATAAATATAACTCTCTAATCTATAAATTTTTTTTTGAAGAATAGAAATCAAAATTCTACCACTACTAAAATCTAGAACCTTGGAAAGAGATAAGCTGAAACTCCACCGTTATCATGTGATCTGAATTCAAAATTATGAATTGTCTTATAACAGCCATCGGTTAACTTCAAAACAAGGTGCTAATCTAATTAGCTTAAAATAAAAATAACTCACAAATCTCTAAAATTTCCTAATTCTTAGAATAACAGGAAAAAACAATTTTATAATCTTTCTCTTAAAAACAGGCACCTAATTACAAATTTTCTAAGAATACCAATTTTATCCTTCAATCAATCACTCTAAATCGAGTTCAGTCCCGAAACTGGATAGAATTCTGCAAGTTTTAATCCGTCGTAGTTTTGAGGTGCAAAACTCCTCAAGAAAAGATACCTTGACACATGTCATCGGAGCACCAAAGCTCTAAGAGATAGAAAGCAGAGAAAATAAAAAAGGAAAAAGAGGGAATCAACGCTCCGGTCCGTTGACAGCCTCGTTAACCCAAGCGAGCTGCGAAGATGGGTTCTGATTTTTATGGAACGGAGATCAAGAATGTGTAAGAGGGCCCTTGATACTTTATTCCTCACCTCTTTATTTATTTTCTTCCTCCTCCAACCTGAGATGATATTTATTCCTTTTATTATTTCTACCCATTCAACTGCGAAACTTTCAAACGTAATATGGTTCTAAATATGATGAACCCAGGAGACTTTACTCTCTCTTCAAAAGTAATGATTTTACGTTTTCAATGAACTGCTGCTTGCTGGACTTCAATCGTTTTCAAGGAAACGAAAACCTATTCACTTAATTAGATCTATTATATTTCATAATGGAGATTCGAAGAATAAAGAAGATTCTGCTTGGAATTTTGTTTCGTTTTTCACTCCAAGTTTCAGTTTGCGAAGAGGTTTGCTTTTTTGAGATAAGTACATGTATGCAATTATGTCTCTTTTGAACTTGAAAATTTTGAGTGGGCTCATTAAGATGGTACTAACTATTTATAAATATAAAAATCGGTTTTGAAAATTTCTCGACAAACATCGATAATTCAAGTTGTTTTGCATTGAAAACTGTGGCTCAATGAATAAGACAGTTCACTGCACTTTGCGCTGCGTCTGATTGCACTGAACTTTATGCATTGTGTTATTTGTCATAAGAATAAGAGAATTTTGAGCTTATTATTATGTGAAATTGATTTTTGAAAATGTTTATTAAGATTATCAATTCCCAAATTTAAACATTAATTCATGGATAATTTTTTCAATGATTAATATATTATAAATCCTCACGATATTGAATATCCGCATTAACATAAAACAAAATTTGGATAGATGTTATATTCGAATTCAGGAAATAAATATCAATACAGGGAAATCCAAAATAAGTATATCGATTATAGAGGGCTATAAATGTTTAATGAAAAAGAGTTTATCAATAAAATTAACATATAATGTAGACGGAATTTGAAATTTTGCATACTTGTGACATGTTCTGTATGACTTTCCCAGGTCATACGGACAACATCTAGACACAAATCCATTTCACGCTATTCTTTCTGAAACATCTGCAATCCTCGGTGCAAGAGCATTAAAAATGTGTACTTTGTCTTCACATGTGAGCACATACACATACGTGTGCACCTCAAATACTTTCCGTGACTTAAACAAAATACACATCTGTAATTACTGACCTAGATACTGTCCATATGACCAAATAAAGTCACATAGAAAATCTATGACCAATTTATACAAAATTTTGAGGCTCTGTCTACATTATGTGTTAATCTTATCCATAAAATCTTTTCTATTAAATAATTATAGAAATTTGTAATCATTATATTCAATTTCAATTACCCTGAATATTAAAACACAAATTCCCGATATAAATTTGATTAATATATTAATAAATTCACGAATAAATTTCATTAATATATTAATTTTTAGCTTGTTACTTTACAGTAATTTAACAGTTACTTTTCAAGTTTAAAATATTTTTATAAAATTTAATCAATATATTTTAGAATAAATTAAATGCATATGAAGAATTTTTCCACGCATAGTTTTAAACTCTATTGGATTTAAGATATTTTCCCCTTTCTTATGATTATTTTAATTCAGTCCCCTATTTCTTAATCATCATTGTTAATGCATTTAGCATTATAAGCCTAAAGTTGAAACATGAAATTATTATTAGTATTGATTGTATTAAATGAAAATCTTCATTTACTGCTTGAAATAATTTTAAATATGATATACTTGAATATGATTCTAAATATGAAAAATGGAACACATATTCTGCTTCCATTTTTTTTAAGCCTAAATAAATTGGAATGCATAAGCGATTTTGATGTATCCAAGTAGCAGCGATGCCAAATTTGTGTTTTGAAATTTTAAAATTTAAATTTACTCTGCGTCTAGAACTTAAAATAAAATTCTTCAGATAGCAATTCAGATTATTGATGCAAGATTTTGGATTCTTACCCTTTTAAGCAATAAGACGATGGTATCACTAATAATATTTCCATTTCAAATATAATGATGACAAATATATGTAAATAATAGGTAATAAAACATTCGTATCATTTTTCTTATTAAAGAAATAAATTTTTAGATATTTGAATTCCAAAATAAGTGAATGGTATATTTTAAAATTTTGTGAAATCTCTTGTTAAAGCATACATTTTTCTACCACTTAATTCTAAAATTTGGGGTGGGGGAAAAAGAAATATATTTCAAATATCAGTAAGAACATAAGCATCCTTATAAATAAAAATAAGCGAATATTTCTAAATTTACAAAGATTCTTGTACGATTTTGATGCTCCATATATTTTATTTAAGATACGTGATTCAGAAGAAGTGCATTAATATTGCTCCGGTATATGCTGAGTTTTAAACCATAAGATCCCTTTGGACTGATCGAGTACGTTTTATAGAACAAAATTTTATTTTTACAGAATTTTTCAATTCTATTTATGGTTTTCTATTCTGTAGTTATGTATATTCATCTGTTAATTCAAATTTGAATTTGGCATCCAAATCTAAGAATTTAAGTTTCTATTAATTTTTAATCAATAATAGTTTAATAAAAGTAAATTTTATTCATTTAAAAATATCAGTAATTTAAATTATATTTAAAAAAAACTCATTTTCTTGCTTTAGTTCCTTTTCGAAACAGAAAAAAATTCTTATTATAACAAAAGTATTTCAAAATTTTTAATTTTAATATAATTCGCCAAGACATTCAGCCATATAATATATATTAAATCCATATATTTGTCCATTTATTTTCATTTAAGAAACAGTTTATAAGAAACATGTGCTATTTTAAGATGACAGTATCTTAGGGCAATGAATAATATTTCAAAGGGAATCTAATTTGACTCTTTGTGTTTTAAAAAACCTATTGATGAACTTCACATTATTAGTTCACTAAATTTTTAATTCAAATTAAATGAATATAAGAACTAAGAATGTGTTTAATTTTTAGGATATAAAACTTATAATGTCCTATTTACGTACCATTATCAGAAATAATCCATAATTGCATCTATAGCATATAGAAAGAATAATTTGCAGTCCATATTTTAACATTGTTTACAACCTTCTTTTTCTTCTTTTTTTATTACTATAGTTCAATAAAAGACAAATGAATTCCTTATATTTTCCCTTTTCGGGTAAGGACATTCAATATACACTATAAATTGAGTTAATTTGTTAATTTTGAAAATATTCAAATTTTTGTTAGTATAAAAATAATAAGATATTTTTCTTAGGGATCAAATCCAACATTTAAAATGCTTCCACTTAAATATGGTTGAATATATTTTAGTAAGTTCTGATTATGCAATTTCTTATTAGTGCATTCTGAGAGGTTTTCAACATCTTAAGGTTTTATTTCAATTTTACAAGAAATCATTTTAAATCTTGACTGACTTCAAACTTATGACTTTTATAATTTTCAAAACACAAAATATGTCTATATAAACGGAACACATTTCTCACGGTTTATGATTTAGGTATCTGATGATCAGAAATTAGACCGTTAGATGCAAGAGAAAAGGGATTTGATTACGCCATTTAGAGTTAAATTGAATACTGAATTTAAGAGGTTGCAAAAATAAGCATTTTCAGTGAGGAGAAAATTATAGCTGAGTTAGTAGATGGGCTACCCAACTCAGTGAAATTTGAAATTTCGGAAGGATTAAATTTTTAGTTCCCCATAAATTCTTTAACATTGAAAAATGACTAATGTAGTATATAGTAAGAATTTAGCACCCTGTTATAATAAACAACTATTTTGTTTTGAAAGTTTATGTTTATCTCCAATTATAAAGAAATCAGAAATTGAAAACTTATTTTAAACCGTTATGTTCAACTATTTTTAATATGTTGATATCTATAATATGAATATAATCTTTAAACTGCATAATGCAAAAATCATGTAAAATGATATATAGTGCACACTGTTAGATGTATTCCTTCCTTACTGTCGCATCTTTAATTTTGGAATAGTTGCTACTTATCAATATTAGATTTTATAAAAATATTGATAAAAAATTAATCAAATTTTTTTTTGTTCTGGAATATTTTACAGCATATTATTATTACACATTATTACACCACTTATTTTTTTAAAAAATTGTTTTTTAGTGATACCATGTTTACTTCCGTACTATTTAATATATATTAATATTTTTCACAATTTTTTAATGCTCCATTGTGTTATTTACTAGACACATGTTTCATGCTTCTAGACACATGTGATGTGTAATTATATAGGCACGTGTTTTGACGATTTTATAACATCTCATATGTGTGTGTAAGCAACTTCGTAATTAATAAAAAATAGTTTAATTAATAGAATTATCATGTTTGGGATTGGAAATTCGAATATTTTAAAATTGACAACTCCTTCAATAATTCTCGGTAACTGCATTGTTTTTCATATTCCTTCCCGTTTATAGCATATTTTATGAACACAGGGAAGAAATGATAAAGGGATAAAATTATTTTTTCTTTTAGTGCAGAAGAAATTTAATACATCTTCATATAATTTTATTTTGGAACGACTGGAAAGTATACAACTGTGAAGCATTGTAAAACGATTTCAATGCTTCCATCAAATTGATCAAACCATCTGAAGTTATCTCTTTAAATAAATAGTTGCAATTTATGGACCGTCCCTCTCTGGGGGCTACTTTCCGGAATCATATTCCCTTGACCGCTGTCCATGCTAGGTGGTAGAAAATGTTCCTCTGCTGAAAGGCTTCTGACCGCACTTGTCAACATCTGTTGCTCGGTCGTTCGCAACACTTTCTCTGGAGAGAGAGGGAGGAAAAAAAAGTTGCTGTACACGAGAGAAAACTGCTTCCATCTGCACTTTTTGTTGCATTTCTGTTTCGAGGACATATTTATTCCTTTTTATCATTCCCCGGCTCAGTCTATCGGCGTTTGTCTTATTCCTTCCCTTTCAACCTCTTTGTTGATGACACTATTTGTCAATATGTTTACTCCAGCTGGGGAGGCAGCATTCATCGTCATAAATTAGTTTGTGTAAGCAAGTTGAATGCGTACTTTGCAGACGAAAAGGAAAATATTGACCGTTTATGCATAGTGCGAAATAGTACATTCATTGATAAGCTCCATGAAATGGTCAATGAGATGATTCTTTGAAGGTGAAATTGGTTAACTGTTAAAAAGAAAATCGCTCATTTTAGGTAAATTATAGATAATAAGATAATATGCGATATTTAAGCTTACTCTAGTTTGAGATGCAGTATTCTTCGTCGTAAATTAATTCGTGTAAATAAGTTGAATGTTTACTTTGCAGACGAAAAGGAAAATATTGTCCGTTTATATATTGTGCGAAATAGTACAATCAGATAATTTTGAAATAATATCTATGAAATGGAAAATTAAATGATGTTTTGAAGATCAAACCGGTTAGTTGATAAAAAGAAATTTTTGCGAACGAATATTTTGCGATTGTAAGCTAAAGAGAGAAAAATAAATAAAATATTAATCATTTTTTTAGTTAAAGAGAAACATCTAAATTCCAAAAATCCATATTTGTACTATCATATTGAATAAACTGTTATGTTAAAGGGTTATTTAGTGAATTGCATGAAGCATCGTATAAGAAACAAAATTAAAACTAAGGTTCAACAATATTATAATATACTTTATTTCAAACTTCAAGCTTAGTAAATAACTAGTTAAACGATAGAATGTGTCATACTTAAATAATATTTAAGTATGAAATGCGAAATGTAATCAATTAGGGCAAAGTTACGAATAAATTCAAGACCATCATTGTTTGAACGGCAAGTTGAAATTATTTTTATTTGTCACCATAAAATGATAAAATGGAATCGATATGGTGTTTAGGAGAGAAAAAAAACAATATATTGTTAGAAAAGTTATATCTGAAATAACAAATTGCAACGACACTTAGATTATTGACGTAATAAAATGTATCTTTTACTTAAATACTAAAAATAAGAAATTAATTTAATTTTGTGATAAATGCACAGACAAAAAAAAATAATGACCAGTGAACAGAAAAGCAAGCTAACAGATGCTTCACGTATGAAAAGGAAAATTTAAGTTTCGTAGTGAATAAGGAATGATGTCGGTGTTTTTGTTTCTTATGGCACTTGCCGTTGGACAAGCCCAATAAAGAAAGGATTTATGCAATTTTTTTCTATAAAACTAACAGAATGGAAAAGGATGTCAAATAAATATTTTGTCTATAAAATATTGTGTTCTGGAATAAATGGCGAATGATGGTGATCTATTTAACTCCATCAATGCTGAAAGACCACAGAGCACGCTTTAAAGAAACGACGGCAACATGCGAGATACTTGGACATTCCTTAGAAATCTCCTCTATCTTTTTTTTAACTGTAATTGATTTAATATACTTTTACATTGTTTGTTAAAAATGATTACTCCAATGGGTTTCAAGGACAGAGAATTGTCTGAGGATAAACGAGCATACATTTGCTTAATGGCCTTGAATGGTCTTACATATATCAACACCTTAAGAATAAGAACTACCATTACAATTTTTGAAGGAAAAAAAATTCTTTAAGAAAATTTCGAACCCAGTATTTTAAGATACCTCGATTTGAGAGATAATAGAAATGAGTATAATAAAATGCTACCGAAAACTCCCTACCAAAATTTGAACTTACTATGGAACTACTTATGACAGGAAACTCTACTAAATAATGCTTAATGAACTATAATATAGTTAATTCGAGTACTATTTCTAATATTAACATTGATAACCCAAAAATAATTTATTTCTTTGTTAAAAAATTTATAACAGTGCAAAAATTCATCAAATTGAAATACTGAAACAGTGTAAATCTTTTTTTTTCCTCTAATAATTCAGTGGAATGGCACTGCGATTTTCAATGTTTTATTGATCTTTTTTCAATTCCTCCTATAGGTCCACATTTTCCGTATATATATTTATATATCTTGTTCAAATTTTCAATTTAATAAAATGTTTTTTTTTTATTCATCCACTCAAGTTCAAATACATTTTTCAAACTTGTAGTATATGGCATTTGATGTTTTTTCTAAATACTAATTCATTATTTATATTCAATTAATTTTAATACTTTAAATAAAGATTAAGCAGTTTGTGATGAAAATTGCAATCAACAGGTAGTAGCTCAATCGGTGAAATGCAGAGCGCTCTGTATTTTTCACTGGAAGGTGAAGAATGCTGTTCAAATCTTGCGAATATCAATAATTTTTTGACTTATTCTTTGATAATTAAGACTTCTGGATAATTATTTAATAAAAATTAACTAAAATAAGATTTTTCTTTTTTACCTAAGTAGGAATTTTTAAAATTAATTAAAATAATTTCTTATATTACTTATTAGATAGTCATTCATATAAAAGTTTAAAAAATAATAATTAGTAAAATAACTTTACAGCCGAAACACTGTTTAAACAGCTAAAGAGATTTTTTAATTAATATTTTTTCTGCATTCATTATAATTATTATAAATAATTTTGTTTAGATTCCCAAATTTAAGTTTTCAGATATTTTTATCTTATCTATAAATTTAAGGTCGACTCTCTTTGAGAAGGCACTTCAAAAATAGTCTTTCTGCATGTTGGTCGGTTCCAGGCGCCAACAAAAATGATATGATGTTACGGCCATCGACATTTAACGGGAATTCCACCTACGCGATAGGTAGTATCATAGCATGTGAACTCAACAGTAACCATCGCCAATGGTGTTGCGGTGATACAGGTGTGAAGACATCCGAATACCTTCAGGCTGGCTATATGTGATAATTCATAAACGTATTCAATTAAAGAATTCTTGTCTATAACAAACTTTTCATATGCCATTTGAAATTAATTTGTTTTTATAATAACCCAATTAAATATGGATTACAATCAATTTTATAAATGTTTGTTCAAGTGGAAACAAATGAAACAGCACTTAATTTTGTTCAATAAAGTGCAACAACAATGATCATTTAATAAACATTAAAATATCAAATTATAATCTTTAATCATATAAAATTTACCCCTAAAAAGTCGAGAATCCATTTGAAATTTATGTAGCATCGCAAATTAGCATGAGAAAAATATCTGCTTTTAACTGGTTGTTATCTTTTCAATTTTATTTTACGAAATCCAAGCATCGCTCTTAAAAAAAGAAACGAATTCTTCCCTATCTGCTTGCAAGTTTCATTTGATTTAAATAAATTTGATTTCAATGTAATCCCTCATGGACCACTCTTTTTTTTAATTTCATTATATTTGAGAACGAATTTTCGATCTCCTTCTAGAGCGCGAAAACTACGAGGAAATCTTGGTATTTCTTTCCAAATAAAATGTATAAATTTTATTTGCTGTTTAAAAGAACATCTGAACAACCGGATCACAGACGGAAGGCTCAACTCTTACTCAATGGATTTGTGGTAAGAACAATCAAAAAACAAAGCACTCTTACAAGAAAACCAACGAAGAGAGACAATCAGTTTTTATTACTTTACAGTGAAGAATCGACCGAAATGTTAATGCTAAGCTTTCCACTTACTTAAAGCTAAAAGCTTTTTCTGAGTTGAATTAGGAACAGAAAAGCGGCTGTTGTCTTTGAAAAGGCAAAAGCTGGAAATCATTATTGCTGTGCAGAGCTCGCTTTTTTATTATTATTATTTTTGCTTGGTGCATTAGGCGAACGCAAAAATTCTCATGTCAAACTTACTGAAATCTCTGGGAAAAATGGTCTGAAATTTCATTACCAAATGGCCCTTCAGTGAGCCCGAGGGAAATATCTCTGCGATAAGCAACGGTGTCAATCACAATAGATCAATGACAACGTCAGAGGCGTACTCTTCCCCTTTTCGATGTGATCCATCAATTCTGATCCAGGCAGAGAGCATGGCAGGGATGTTATGACATATTGCGAACGCTTTCTTCGTGAAAAATAATCCCGCGACTTTAATTTTATTTCATGAAGAGCTTTTGTTGCAGAAGCTGCATAGCTGGCTTTCATCCTGCGTAGTACCTTAGCTAGCTTGCTATTCTGGTGATATGAAACCTTCTGAAATTGGCTTTGTCTCGAGCTTACTTTGTTTAGCTTTTTCAAAATTGTAGTTGCGTTTCTTTCATAACTTCTCCAAAATCCGTAATGCTTTGTTTGAGAGACATTAAACATTCAGTTTCCTGCAAAATTTAGATTAGTAGGAAAGCATGCAAAATTTTCATATGAAGTAATTTTGACATAATATATCCTGAAAATTTTGATGTAGACTTTTCTTCTTAATATTTGTAAACTAGAAACACATGTACTCTGCAAATTACTTTTCACGTTATATTCATTTTATAAATGTTTTTGAAACGCAAGACATTTAAAAAGAATCTTTACAATGACATATTTGTAGAAGTTTTGCTTGAAATTAAATAGTAAATATTTACTCCCTTAGTAAAAGTTTATTTTTCAAATTTAAAATATGTAAAATCATTTTCCTTTTTTATAATTCATTAATTTTTATAAGGATATTAAGTGGAACTAACCAAGTAGAAACAACTTGAGACTCTTATGTCAATTTCATATTGAGATTCTAGTTAAACCTACATAACCTATTATGCCTTTAGGTATATTTTACACATTCAATTTCTACAACGCTTCGTGTTAAGTAATGTAGGTTTATTTCATCCTGAACATTCTAATGCTGTCTTATGGTTCTAATACTCTTGCAGTAACAGGTATTATGCGAATTACATTTTATCTCATATTTGTAAAATAGACTCAAATTCATGGTAAAACAATTTTTTTAAAATGTGAGAAATGTCTTTACGATGATATATTTATGGAAATTTTGCAGGAAATTGAATTGAAAATATTTACTTTCATCATAAAAGTTTATATTTTAAATTTAAGGTGTTTAAAATCCTTTCCTTTTTCATAATTCTCTAATTTTTAAGTGAATATTTAGCGGAATTAACAAGTAGAAGCAATTTGAAACTCTTAAGTTATGTCAATTTCTATTTAAATTTCTACAATAATCCAACTATATTTCAACAATTTCTTCTTTAATTATCATAAAAATCCTGTTATTTCTTATACCAGAAAACAAAAATTTAGTTACAAATATACGAATAAAATAAAGTCGAAACTCTGTATAAAAAATTTAACAACGAAATGATGGCTTCCTGTCATAAGGGTAGCACGCCTTTCCTCCATTATGGGTCTTTTCAAATCCTAATTCTGATATGGGTGCTCCTCCTCTGTTTTCTGCTTGTGAGGTGTGCAATTGCGCCCTCCCCCCCCCCTCAGTGACAATTGGTTGGGCAAGCGATTGTGGCGCATGATGTAGCTAAGTCGTTCTCTAGGCCCTTGTTGGTTCTTATGAAAAAACAAAAAACATTCTCTCGGCTTAAATTGCTGACAGGTCAATCAGCGGGCTCTTGAAGTATCATAAGTAATAAAAGCTAACACCGAAATAATTGGCAACATCTCCGGCAACATATTATGAGAGTAAATGTATTTAACTTATTTATTAGTTATGCAGGAAGATAACTTAATTGGAACTTGGGTGCATAATTATGCGAATGAATTAAGTTTGAATCTTCTATGCAAATTATAAATCCTCAATGGTCCTTGAATTCTGAAGTAGGCAATAAAATTAGAAGGAATAATTATTCTGAGTTCTTATTTAAAATATAATTCCACTATTTCAACTTTATTTGGAAAATAGCTTCTATTACATTAAATCTCATGGCTGATCTTGTTTGAAGAGCTTTCTTGGAGATATTTTTTCTTAGCTTGTGATATTAAAAGGCTTTGAAGATGATTTCGTGCAGCATACATATTGTGTTGCATTTTCAGCTCTTGAGCTGTGTTTTTTGCAAATTGAAGAACTTGAAAGTGCATCTATAGGTCGAAATCTCATGATTTACTAGCAGTTCTCTTCAAATTTCAAATATTTGGATTCAAAAGCGTTTTAAATAAAATCATTTGTAAATTTTGATCTAAACTGATTTGGAATATTATTACTATTTAATATTTTTGTTAGGAAATTTTATATCCCAGATTTTTTTACGATATAGTGTTGCAGATAAAAATAATTGGAAAGATTTTGTACTAGACAATTTGTAACATTAATAAAATTACTTTTCTAATTGATTTTCTAAAAAATTAAAGAATTCCATGTAGTAATTAATATATTTGATGTTCAGAAAATCATTTCTTAATCCTGTATATGTTGCTAATATCCAAAAAATAAGATGTACCATAAATATAATGTTTTAAATATTTGAATAATGTCTCAAGAGGCAATTTTCAAATTGTTAGTAACTGAAAACTAGTTTTTCCCTAATAGTAAAATTGTGCAATTCACTTTGGGAAAAGGATATTTTATATTCATCTTTAGTAAAAATTTCACCGGATTTCTTTATCTAAATAATAAATCATTTTTAAAAATATTTATTGATTTCTATTCTAGCTATTTAGCTAAAAATATAATTAGAATTTGCTTTTATTATATTATTAATTTAGATCAAAATTAATTAGTTCTCAAAAGCGGATAGTTCAGTTGTATTCCTGGATAATTTTTCTTGGTCTTAATTGTACTAAAAGCCATTTATATGGCGTTTAATTTCATAAAGAATAAGAAAAAGATGAATGCCCTTATATTTTTCTTTTTCAGTTCCACAAAGGAAAGATTTTGATTATTTAAGAAAAACGTAGAATATTTGCTAATGATGATTTAATTGATTCACTTTTCGAAATTTTCATATGAATCGCCCCTTGTTTTATGCATTTTTGTCAATAAAGAATGATATAATTTTTGATTAATCAAATCAAGGCTGTGACCAAATAGTTATCAAATTAATTTTTCTCCATCAAATTCCATATTTTCAAAAACGTTCTTAATATTTTTTTTTTTTTTCGAACATAAGTAATCATTTTCGACCACATCCCTTCTAATAATCGTCAGGGAAATGTTTGTTAAATACAGTTATTTTAAAAAGATGCATTACATAATAATCGTATATAACATACAATTTCGTACAAAGATTTACAAAAATTATTATGAAACAAATAAAAAACTAATTTTTAATCATTGTCTTACGTTTCGATTTGTCGAAATCGATTATTTTTAGAATTTTTATGTATAAGTCAAACAGTAAAAATGATTTACATCTAAGAAAACTTTAGATCATTGGCACACATTATGTGCATGAATCATTGATAAAGTTTCACTATTTGGAAGGCTTACAATTTAAATCCAGTTAGATAGTTGTTGAGAATTAAATTCATAGAACAATACAATTACTTCAACTGAGTACGTATTAGTAATTACTCTAAATCGTTTTTGAAATACCTATTTTTTATTATTTTCTGTTCCTAAGAATGCCGACGTCCTGGCTGAGAGGTAGCGCATCACCCCCGTGAACTGATCCCATGTTCGAGTCCTGGTTTGGTCGTGATTCTTCTTTCCTTGTGTTCTATCAGGGAGATGCGTGAATGTGTGTCTGTCATTTTCATTTGAACTAGAAGTCAGACTTCTGCCTTCGGCTGCTCAGGTGTCTTTACTCTCAGAAGCCAATCCATGCTAACATGGACACCACAACAACATTCCTACGAATTATATTAAAATTACAGGGAAAAGGAATATATTAGTTCCTGTAGAGTCCTAAAATATTTCATTTTTCAAGATCATCTTTCTCCCTACCCCATCTTCCAAATATGATATATTTAATTAATTTTTATTCAATGTATATGTAAATAGTTTTAATACGATAAATTCTTGTGGCACTCTAAAATATAAAGAACCTTCAATCATCGGTCCTTTTCAATATAACTGTTTTTAGTGGTTCGAGGATAAAAAATTAAATTTAAAAATATTAAATTTGAATTAAACATAACTTTAACGAAGCTAGAAAAATAATGCAAGGATTTTTATAGCAATATACGTACTCTAGAATAAAGCTTTCTTGGAATGTTAACGTCTAAATCTGTCAATGAGATGCGTAAAAGTTGCAGTCGCCTCCTGGTTATAAGGAAGCTAAAATAGATAGAAAACATATTTAAAGAATTATTCCGAAACTAAAATTATAGTCAATTTTAAATTCAATAATTTGGAATACATGACCTTTGTGAAAAAAAATTCAATTTCCTTAAAAATAAATCCGCAAAACACTTTTGGAATTTCTCATGAAGCTGAAAGAAATCCCAAATTTCTAGAATTCTAGGCATATAAATAATTTGTCTTTTTAATAGATTTATCCTACATGAGAGCTTCCTTTCCAATTAGTAATGGATTTTTTTAAAGTTCATATAGCTTGGCTTTATAACAATAAGTTAAGATAGAGTGAAATATATAATCAGAAAAATATAATAATAAAGACTTACAAGAACAAAGCTTACGTACATCTTATTTGGAACAAAATATCATTTATCATGTAAAGATCTGTTAAATTTAATTCTAATCATAGCACATGCAATGCATTGAATAAAATAAATTGCAACTCTCTAAGCTAAAAATTATTCAAAGCATTTTCACATTAACAAAAATAACATTCGAAAAAGTTACTTTGTGATACTAAGCACCAGGATCCAATGAAGAAATCTGATGAAATTCTATTCTAGAAGGATGATGATAGCCTATAATCAGTACATATCTACCCCGTCAACTTTTAGCTGAGTATGAACGATAACGATCCTGTAACAGAATTTAATAATGATGTACCGTCCAATAATAGTTTTTGTGATATCGAAATATAAAGATCTAAAGATTAAACTATGATAAAAGAAGAAAAAAATTCAATGATCTGTTTCCTTAATTATTGATAGTATTTCAACGAGATTTTTGGTGGAACTTATTTTCATTAATAGTTATAGGTTTCATCTGTAGAGGCTCTATTAGTTAGAATTCACTCTGATTACCACTTAATATAATTTTTTCATTACAATGATAATTTTATATGTTTTAATGAATTAATAATTTATAAGAAAATATCTTTCATTTTAATTTTCAATTCATCTGAATGATTTAAAAATCATTAATGATGATGCCACATTCTTTAAGTATAAATTAGAGACAGAAAAGAATATTGGCTTATAAAATCATATCATTTTTGCTCGCTATTGTATAAAGAAAAAGCTTCGTGATCATCATACGTGAATCGATGGAATTTTGTTGAATCTTTCACTTTTCATATCCCTGACTTCGAAGAACTTATTACTGAAATTATGTTTATTTGTTTGGAAATGTGAAATTCAAACATGTTTTGAATGAGACGAATAGGGTCCGAATTATAGGTAGAGATATTTGGTCCTTGCAATCAAAGTGTAGGATTTCAGCAAATATTCATTCAGCAGAAATGTGTCTCTTTAGCTGTTTGAATACATTTTAAATACAAAACACAAACGATTGAGCTAAAATTTAGTGTGAAATTCAGCTTACAAATTATAGATACGTGACTTCATCAAATTTTTGATCATGTCTTTAAAGAATATATCGTCTGTTGATCTGTGTAATCCCTACATGAAAATGTAATAATTCAAAAGTCCACGGCTAGATAAATGAAATTATGAGCACGGACAACAGTTCAAACGAAGAAACTTGTAAAATTTTGAACTAAATTAGTTCAAGAATTTGTTGTGTCATTAACATTAGTGTAATCATAATAAATAAAAATCGCTTCGATTTAGATAAATACTATTTACAATTCAAATTCTTATGAAATTCTGAATAAATTTTTTTTAAAGTTTATATTATCTACATCTGTACTTTCGCACACATTTAAATGAAATAATTCAGAAAATATCCTTGTAACACAATATTTTGTAGTATTGGGGAAATATTGAACATATATATAATATTGAGAAATTCCTAATAACTTATAAATAATATTGTGTAAAATGTAACAATATACAAAATACATTAAAAATTTTTTTAAGCGTTGATGCAAAAAAATTTGGAACAAAACTATTAATGATAGTTTAGCAAATTCATTTCATTTGTGATTTTACACCAAATAATTATTAAAAACTTGACATTAATAAGCAATGTTGTTAAAACTATAGTGGATATTTTATGTTGAACAATATTAAAAATCTATATTGCAATTTCTTAGTTCAAAAATGTTTAAAAATATTATAAACTCTTTGTTGTAAGCTCTACATTTATTCAGGATGATAAATGCTGCGAAATTGCCATCGTAAATTATATATTCAGCAATTGCATATAGTAGTTTATTATTCATTTTTATGTGTCTTTTTATGTGCTTTTATGTGAAACGATATACCAGGGATATTTTTTGGAAAACTTAATTTTTATTTTAAGCAAAAACTTGAAAACATTCTAATTTTAATAAAATGCCTAAGTTATTCCCTTATTTTTGTAAAGCAAAATAAACTAATGTTAAAAGGCAAAAACAAATCAAATAAAGGAAATTTTTAAAAAATTAAAAATCAAATGCTTATCAAAAAACTTCATTTAAAAAAATTTCTTCCAGTTTTAATTATGAATAAAACATGTAAAGATTATTATGTGAACAAACTACCGAGGAATGTGTGAGCACTCTTTGTTTTACCGAAACTTTTATTTTCGTATTTCTTAATATTGAAATTTTTATTTTAATAAAAATTTAATAATGCAGTTTTATTTCTATCAATTAAAAAAATCATTTCTTTCTAAGTTATGAAAAAAATACACTTTCTTAATTCCCCATACATTCTACACCTGTTATTTTTCATCATAATTCCCAAAATTTATTCCAATAAATAATATCCGTTATGAATGTAATTATTTCCTCTATCATTTCAGGTCACATTTTTAGCTCGAAATAATAAAAACAACTTTTGAACTAATTTGGATATTCCAGAAGTAGAAGTATACAGTTCTCTTTAGAAAAAAACTCTTAATTTCCAAATTCAACTATCCGTTTTCAAAATCTAGGAAATTCGAGGCTTAGGAGTTAGGTACATGGGATGAGATGCAGCCTTCAGACCCCAAGATCCAAGGCTTTAATCTTACATTAAATGAAAAGCCAACATCAAGCTGCTATAAATAAAAAGGTACTAAAGGGAGCATTTAGTCATTCCGGAATTTTTTCATCATTAGAATTAACTGCCAGAATATTCTTAGCATTACAAACAAATATGTAGAATTCCCAGAAAATTATATTGAATAATAGCGGAGCTCAAAATTGTTCAATAAAATAAAAATCTTAGATTTTATATTGTATAATATTATTTTTGCAGTTTTTATGCAACAATGAACATACATTAACATTATTGTACGTTTTGTGAGGCGAATTTAATAAATAGTGTTATTATTAATATCATATCTCTACTTCAAATTTTGGTTTTAATCTGTTAAAAATGGAGAAGTCCAAAGTGTATATTAGATCTCCTTTTCAGTACAAAACTCTCATGCATGGCATTCTTCAACTAAAAACCGTGATTACTTGTGACCTTCAAGATCTTTTTTCTAAGATCCAAAATTATGTAGATCTTTTATTAGTAAGTACACCCTCATTTTCTCTCTAATAAAAGTATCAGTATCATATGTTAAAAAATATATGAGAAAGTATCGAGGAGAGCAATCGTGCCAATATTATTGCATTAGATAAGATAAGGTACAGTCTTTACCAGTTCAGGAGGATTGTTCCACATCAATTGACTAAGACAATGAAAAATAATGTATGAAACAGTCCCACTGTTATACGACTTTATTTATAGGCAGGAAGATGCGAAATTCTACACAGGCTGTTATCCTGTTAATAATATCTCATATCAGATTGTCCCAGATTAACTAAAAAAAATTGTTATATAAACTCTCGTGCACAAAAGTTAGGTATGCTGGAAATGAAAAATATATTATCAGTTATCTGCCTCAGATGTAAATATACAGTTACCTTTAATGTCACATTTCTTTGTAGCTGGATACTTTTTATCTATAATTTTTCCCACTCAAATCCAAAAAGAATTAAAAAATAAATTTGAAACAAATAGTGTTCCAATCATAGAAAAAAAATATGCTACCAAATGCAAAATGAGAATAATATACAAAAAATATAATAATAATCTCCAAATGAAAATAAAACGCTATGAATCAGAAGATATCATCTCATTAACATTTGCTATAATCCAGCATTAAAAAGTCAATAAAATATAAGCTTTAAATCTCATAACTAATGTTTAATCTCTTGATTGTATCTCGCTTTCTATCTTGCATTTCTTTCTCTTAGTAATCTTTGTTTCCTTAAAGTAGAAGCTTCTCCATACATAAATTTCAGGAATATTCAAATGAGGTTTATTATTAAAAAATAATAGAAATAACTTCCTAATTATTTTATAAATTATATATGAATGAAGGAATAATAAAATTTGCCAACCTCAGTTCATTGATCATTATTATTATTATTGATCATTTACTACTTACCTAGCATAAAAAGCATGATAGTTTACAATCACATAACAAATTTTTATTCAGGATTAATTTTACTAGCACTTATAAGAAAACAAGCTTATCTAAATTTGCACAAACAAATCACACATTGGAACTTAGTATCGGCTCATTTTTTTAAAAACTGTGTCCAACATTGCAAGCGACATTCTTTGAATTTATTAATTTTGTTTTCCGGATTTCTTGCTGAACAGGTTGCATTTATAGAGGTATGTCTGATTTTCTCGAAGTACATATAAATAAAATCTACTTCATTTTTCATAACAACTCATTATCCATTAAACAGTAAATTTGTTCCTATATGAGTAATAATTCCGATATTGACTCAAATTACCCATGCTCTTTATCTCAATATCTGAATTTTGCTAAAATTAAAATGTTTCATATCACGTGAATATTTTAATGATCTAACTCAGTAATAATTTGAAGATGAAAAAGGTTTAAAAATCAGTTCACTGAGCTTCTTGCGGTATAGAACAAAACCTTATTGTGCTAAAAGATAATTTAGACTGCCTATGTCCAAGTTCTTGTCTATAGATTGCAACGTCCTTTGTTGTTTAAATGTCTTTAAAATTATTACGTTGAAGGGAATAGATTGACTACAATAAAATTGAAATTCGTCGCTTTTAAATGGTTCACAGAGATTCCACCTCTTAAATTCACCATAGGCTGAGATATCTCTTTTGAGAATGAAAACACCGTTGTCTATGTTTAGTTATTTTAACGTCCCGTTGTAAAGCAACAAGAGGGCTATTTTGGGACGGACCTCGTAATTTTGAACCGTTATCAGATGACGAGGACGACATTTGAATTGGCACTCCCCTCTCCACACCACACCAGCGGGAGGACGTTTTGTCTGACAGATTTAACGTGCAAGAGACCCCCTCACACGACGGTTCTTCGGTGGAATCCAGTCTCGAACCTGAAACCCTCCGGTTCCGAAACCGGGACCTTACCACCAGGCCACCGCGACTCCCGTCGCCTAGGAAAAAAAAGCCTCATTTTCGAAAGCATTCATTGTCTTGTTTTAATAATATTATAAAGATGTCATCTTCCTTTATGCCAGAACTATGCTTTAAAAGAGCTATCTTAAGCATTTTAATTTTTCTGCAATTTCAAAACGGAAATAAAATAGTTACAGCATATAAATATTATTAGTAAAAAATTAATCTATATCAAATTAGCGTGTTCCTATCGAAATCGGCACCGGCAGCTTCCCTTTTTTCAATGAATTTATTGTTTGTAATTATCTAAATTCACTCTATAATAAAAGGCAGTTTAAAATAAATAAAAAAGGCTTAGAAATTTAATGTAACAGTTTCAACCAAAATAAATATAGCTACATACAGCAGCAGCAGTTTTTCTATTTAATTTTCATAGGTAGCGTGTTAAATGTCTTTCGATTTGCTCGACAGTTGAGAATCTTTCAATGAGCAGATAATCTAGTAAAATTATATCATCATTGTCTTAACTACACAATGAATCAAAATATTTAAACGTGAGAATCATCTTTTTTGCTATCATGATACAACATTATCAAGATAAATTCCAGAATAAAAATGATAAAGCACAGCAAAAGTAATCCTTTAATGCGACAAATCACATAAATCCTTTCTCAAATAGAATTTCGCTAAACGTAATTACCTTTAACCTGATACTTTAAATAAACAGAATTGCAGGAGACAAAAACGGTGAATAAAAAACGAGAAACAACGCGAAGAAATTGCAACAACAAATAATAAGGGAAGTCAAGAAAGCGTCCGAATTCAAGTCATAAATAAAAAAAAACTTCCATTTAAGTCACGGAACGTGAGGATTTTCTCTTGGATTTTTCTTTATTGTTAAAACAGTTCTAAAATCCTTTACATACAGCATTAGAGAGTTTCCTTAAGAAAGCAAACAAAATAATTCTAAAAGTTACTCCATTTAAACCCGGGCACGTAAAAGACTTTTGATTTAGTTTCTCTTCATTTAGAAAGGGTTATGTTTTATTTCTGCTATTTGGATGGATTTTTAAGATTAATAGTATAAAAAACTACTTCTGCCACCCATTTAACAACTTCATTTTTACGAGTAGGTAAGACTGAGTGTTGTTCTTAAAATACACACTTCAGTATTCTATTTCCGTTGTATTTAAATGGTAGTACTTTTTTTTTCATTTATTTTGATTCAACCTTGGGTGACCTTTAATAAAAACGATTACTTTTATTAACGACCTTTACTAGCGATAAAGATGAATTCTTGTGCGAGGTGATTCTGCCTCTTACAAGCAGTCAGCATGTCAGGTCATTTGACACAGAGCCCAACAAATATTAGAAATTGGTTAGCATTTTTCAGCTCTTAGAATTCTTCAGTTCAGACAGTTTTGTTTAACTGTCCACCAATTTCATAACATGCCATAGTTTTAATAAATGTTTACTAAAACTATTTTAGTAGATTTTAGATCATTTGAAAGTTTGTAATGAAGCCTATCCCATCAATGTACAGATTTTCCCAGAAAATGCCAATGATTGGTCTGGAAAAAAGTAATAAAATTCAGTTGGTTAGTTTTGATTGCAAAAAAAATATTTTTTTTTCACCAAATTCATTAATATATCCATAATACCTTACTAAATATGAATAATAGCACTGGCAATTGACATGAAAATATAGATTTCGTAACATTATTTGTAGGTGTTTATTAGTCCAATCAATACAAATATAATTATTTATGGCATCCAAAGTCTCTTCCCAAATGGAAATATATATCTAGGTATAAAAATTTAGAGATTAACTATTGGAGCCTGACTAAAAGGGTACTATCACTATGTCCCTGAGTTATACTATCTAAAATAAGGGAGGAACCAAATAGAATATTTGAGACAAAAACGTTCATATATGATAAAATAATTAAAGTAATAAATTGAGAAAAAAAAAGATGAAATAAGAGAGGGACTAACAAAATTATTTAGTTAAAAGGTTGATATTTTATTTGTGATTCTAAGAATCACTATAAGATAAATATGCTTCAGTATACATTTTCTTTTTAGTTAACTTAATTTTGGACTATATAATCAGTCATGCATTCCTGTTAAGAAAATGATATTACAACTATTTGCTCCTTAATTAAAAATAGAACTTCTACAAAAAATTGACAGGTATTAAATATATTAGCAGCAGCAGTAATTTAAAATACCTAATTAACTTTTTTTGTCATCCGACAAAAATGAATATTTGAACGCATATGAATTTCAGGGTCTTTTTTTTAAATCAAAGTTTTGAATGCATATTAAATACAGTTGAAAATAAGTAATTCAAACATTTCCAAATAGTTTTAATTCCTTAGACATTTTAACTTTCTAGACTAAAGACATTTTTCTGAATAATCTACTTATTTATTTTCATGTACATAATCTTAATATGATTATAATTTAATATGATTGAATAACATTTTAAGAAATAAAGAATGAATTCAATATCCGTTTCATTACTGGTTCCAAATACTTTCTTATTCTTATTAAAGTAATTCTATATTTTCCGAGAAAAGTTCAAATTTAATAAAAATTCAATTTTAAAATAATGAAAATTCTATTAAAACTAGAAGATTTATCAAAAACTTCAGCTCAAAGTATAAAAATTTACAAAATATTATGGTTTTTATTTTTCAATCATGGCAAATTTCATTTTACGTATTACTTCATTAGTGTATTAAATTTAATTCTCTTAATATTTCACAATTTACGACTTTCGTTTCATATTTGTGCTATCCATTCATCTTATTGTTACGATTGAAGAATAAATATTATGTTATACATTTTACAAATAGTATTAGTGGAACACCCGTGACAAGTATTAATTAAATTCTGGTGAGGCGTAAATTGAAAATTAAGGGATGGCAAATCATTAGACTAAGAAATAAATAAATAGAATAGCGATAGAAATATTGAATAGCTCAGTTTATCCTTTATGGTTGCAGTACAAAATCAAGGGGAAATAAAGGGACAAGTGTCTTTTTGTATTATTACTGATTTATAGTTATATGTCTTATTGTTTTCCCAGGATTAATGAACTTCTTTGTTTTTGATTTTTTTTCTTGAAAAGTGTAAAATTCTGTAAATTAAAAAATGTTTTCATTTTGAAATTTTATTTTTATTTATTGGTTCCTATATCGGCTGATAGTCAACACTTGAAATTATTTGAGTTCTATAATCAACTCATATCCTTTCTGGTGTCCATATTTATGATCTGTTAAAAATAGCCAGTTAACACTAAATATCGAATCTAATCAATTTAACATACATGAAATATAATTTCCTATTTGCTGCTCTAAAATAGAAATTTTAGTTCTGGAATAAATACAAGTTCTGGAATTTAAAAAAAATCTGGAATAAAAAATAAATTAATTAGATATTTCAGACAAAGTAGTCAAAGATCCTCGTTGCTGATATAATGTTCAAAATAAATTTGAAGACGTAAAAATCCTTTATAAAAGCAAATATAAAGACTCAAATGAAGCCTTTTTAATGGGTTTTTTTTTTCTAGATATCAGAGAAAAAAACTGAATTTAAAATTGTTTGTCATTAAATAATTACGCCTGATACAGAATCTGTTGTTTACTAAGTAGTAAATTACATTAAGTAATGGCTGATCTAACTGTACTTACAGATATCACGTTTATTGATTGTGTATATAATAGTTATTATACTGTATATCATTTGTGATTAAAAATTACGAAAATTCTTCTTAGCGTAACTCATCTGGCATTTAATTACCGTGATGCTGTTGATGCATGCACAAGTTCTAGAAAGCATACCTAAAACCTTTTTTTCATTGATTTTCGTAGAGAGCTACAATTGCTGCTAGTAAAATCGTGCACTGAATTCGTATATTTAAGACAAAGCGTATTTGAATTATAGTTTTTTCATGCTTAAAAAATTGTTGAAAGGCCGGATTATACTTGCCGAATTTCATTTCAAATTTGACCCATATCTCCAATTTAAATGTCAATATGTGTGAATTTTATCTATTTTCATTTTTTTGAATGGATTTTGTTGGAATTTTTATAGAAAT
The DNA here is from genome assembly GCA_026543055.1 of Argiope trifasciata. Classification (NCBI taxonomy): domain Eukaryota; kingdom Metazoa; phylum Arthropoda; class Arachnida; order Araneae; family Araneidae; genus Argiope; species Argiope trifasciata. The sequence continues at coordinate 1,182,565 of JAPMOQ010032104.1, forward strand.
CTGAAAAGTTTGTGTAAATGCTGCAAAGTAAATTATAAAATTTAATTCCAAGTGTTTTGTTCCATTGTGATCATAGGTACATATATAATTTCCGAAATGTATTTTTCAGAGAGGTCTGAAATTCGGAGAATCGTCAAAATTTTGAATTCGAATTTTTGAATGGCTCGAACTTTTTCTTTGTATATGAAAAAACAAATAGAGTATTCCGACATTCCATCAGAAGTAATATTGAATTTTACATTATCTGCAAATAATAATTTTAATTGATAGATACAGACCTAGAAACCATGTTTCATTCATAAGTACATAATATTATGCTACATCACTTACCATGCAATGCCCCTTCTGTTCTATTCTTTATAAGCGGTTTTGATAGATATGAAATGATTTTCTATTTGTTTTTGTCTGTTACATGAAAATAACTATTAAAATTTCGATATTTATAGTTCATTTAAAAATACAATATCATTATTATTCCTAACTAGAGCATTTATAAATAGCATTTTATCCATTTATACAATATCTGCCAATATTCACTGCTAAGTTAATGCTCATCTTCATTTCTCAAACGCAACAATATTTGAAATTTCACAAAAACTCTCCTTAAGAAACATTAAAGGTGTATAAATGTAAAAGATCTAAGCAAAATTTACTGACTTTTAGTTGTTTTTATTTATAGAATCCAACACATATATTAATTTTATTATTTAAAAATACTTAGTTTTAAAGCTTTTAATTTCGAATTTCTTCAATTGATTATGATATCCAGACTTATTAGGAGATAATTTTAGACATTATATACCTTAAGGCTGGCATCCTGGCATTGGGGAAATCCATCTTCCTAGTGAGCAAGGCGTTCCGTGTTCGAGTCCTGGTTCGGGTATGGTTGTTCTTCATCTGTTCTATCTGTAAGAAGTGCGAATGTGGTCCCTTGTTGAAAGGGTGTGTACAAGCGAGTGTGATGCTTGAGTAGCTAAGAAATACTCGTGTCCCTAGTTGACTCTACTAAAATAAGAGACTCACTATTGGCGTAAGATAGCTGACTTTGAACAACAATATATCTTCAAAATGTAAAGTATTAAAACATTTGTCTTTCCATCTATATAATCTGCAATTTCATTGAAAGTATTCTGTTAGCTCAAAAATTTGATCCTTTATTTATTTATTTTTGAACGAGTTTCCTTAGGAATTGTCTTAGGAAAAAATATCTAAAATAATTTGGGAAAATTGATTTATAATAATAATTCAAGTGATTTAGCAATTGCCAAAATTACTGAGAATCAATTGCTCTTCTGAAATTAAATTATATAATATTTTACCTTATTGACTAAGAAGAATACGTAGATGTGTGACTGTACTATTTCTAATAAAATTATACTGTTTTATATTTATCACTATTTTTAATTATTTATGCCTTATATATAAATTTTGAATGTAAATAAAATTAGTTAACTCAAACTTCTTTTTTTTTGAGTGGTAACCCACTACTTACAGAGGAATTATTGTAATTATTCTCGAAAATTAAATCTCGAAATGTTTTCTGAATTTCCATTTTTGACTGAATTGCTTAGTTCCAAATAAATTACTCAGTGAATCATAATTGAATGACTCTCATACAGCCGAACAATAAATAATATATGCAAAAACGTCTTTCAATATAACAGAATGATAAATAAGATTTATCTTAAAATAAATATATTCCAGATAAACTCTTTAATCAAAATTTAGAATTGTTTATTTAGATTGCCCAATTCTTTCAAGATATATCAACTATAAATAATGGATACTTGAATAGTTATTTGATTGCATATTATAGCTTAAATATGAAATAATTTGAAAAATAAAATGTGTGTTCAAATTCCTTCAAATGCCATGCTTTCTTTGAAAATAGACTCTACAATAAGAAAGTTGAAAATATTTTTAACTTATTTTTTTGAATAAATCTTGAAAATCATTTTAAAACCAGACTTTGAAGAAAAAGCATGAACTGTTTTTTGTTTTTTATTGCTTTTTTTTCTAATTATTTGAAGAAAAGACATACAGCCCCTCTCTCTTCTTTATCACAATAAATGCATAATTGTTTTAATAATAAAATATTAAAAAAGAATTCAAGAGCACGTTACAGCATATAGATAAAACAGAATATTTAGTGGCATGATAATTGTTTCAGTCCTTTCTCAGAGCAGAACATACAGCTGTCTCATCCCCCCGTTAAAAGTCTGATTACTGAACTTATTAATACGCATATATCAGGATTTGACTTTAAACACCAAAGTATTTACAGAAGATAAAACAGAAAAAATAGGCGCAAAAATATGAGACCGTTCACTACAGTTTGAAAGATTATAAAAAAAGTATTTAAAGTAATAATATGCAGAAATATATCGTGTATAAAAAAACGCATGATTTTGGTGATTATTGCACTTTTTATCTTAGTATAGTAGATAAAGATACAGTAAAAAAAAGTTGTATAAAATATTTTTTTATGGTTACAAAGAAAATTTCTAAAATATAGATATTTAGAATGCACATGTATGTGAAGAAACAGTGATATTCAACCTTAGTTTTTGAAAGTATGGCACTTAATGTTGAAAGCTGGGGATTCAAAAAAAGATCTAAATTTCCACAGATGAATTTAATTATGCTCTTATTTCTTTTGTTAGCAAAAAACTAATCTGGTTATTAGTTTTTAAAGTATAGCTATTTTTGTAGCAATAATATATTAACCCTTTATTGCGAAAATAAATTTGCGAAATTATTTTATCGTCAATTTTTCAAATTGGTTTTTGTACCTCTTGTTAAATGTTGGTACAGACTAAACCCAGGATGAAGAAAACAAATTAAATACAAAAAAAATAATAAATAATTAAGTATTGTAATGTACTATCGTTTTCAATTACTACTACTGCCTTCTAGTGAAAATACTTTTATTATGTTCTTTCAATTACTATTATAAAACTAGTCATACTGTAAGGATATCAGGCAGATTTGAACGGTACTTAACGTTAGTAATTAAAGGTTAAATCTACTTTTTCCAAAACTAATCAATTGTAAATGCATAATAGATTAATTATACAGGCTATAGTTTCTATAAGTAATCTACTTTCTCTTATGAAACATTAACTCTCAGTTTACTAAAAACGAACATCCAGAAAATGGATGCTCGTTTATCTGGATCTGATCTAGTCTGAATTAGTCAAGATAATTGGATTGTTGCAATAAAATTGAGAAATATTCAAATAATTGATTTTGCAATAAAATTGAGAAATATTCAAATAATTGATTTTGCAATAAAATTGAGAAATATTCAAATAATTGATTTTAATGGGGGCTTTATAATACTGTTTTGAATTGCATACATGATATTACTATAAAATTTTATTGAAAATTTTATTCAAATGTTAGCTGTTAGTATGAGTAATTATCTCAGTAACTTTATTATTATGTTGAAAAGTATGGACGCCAAAAACATGTTTACTCGACGCTGGTAAAGTGAAATAAATTCCTGACACGAATTAGAAAAGAAACATTTGATTAATGGCAACTACATGAAATATTTTTCAAGCATGACAAACTCGATACTTCAGTTTGAAAGGCGAGAATCGAATCCCCCCTAGCGTGTGAATTTCGGAGAAGAATACAGGTGGAGAAAATTTTTAAGATAATTTAAACAGCAGCAAAATTTCTGAAAAGAAAGTTAATTAATTATGAGGAAACTTTGCATTGAGATTCTCGTAAACACAGTTGGTTAATAAATAAGTCAAAACTCATTAGATGTGTTTTCAGTATCTTTCATAACGTAAAGGTCAAACAAAGAGGATGCTTTTTTTACTTGATTTTTTATTAATTTTCAGAACAAATTAATTTTGTGGTAATTATAGAAAAAAGCGGCACTGCTTTTAAAATTACTTTTGTATAAGTTTGTATTAAACTTTTGTTTAGATTTTTCGTTTTATTTTTTTCATAATTACACAGAAAGGAAATTTCAAAATCAGTATATTAATACTGGAATGAGAATAAATATATAATTACAAAGTTATTACTGATAAGTGATTATTTTATATCCAATCTGTTTGTTCATTAATTTTGATAATGAATGTAATTTTGTGAGAATGTTTCTTATTGTTTGGTATGTAAAGAATTATCAATTATTAACCCTTTTTTAAAAGGTACACCTGTTGTCATTAAAAAGTTTTTGTGGCTTTAGCTATTCGAATATACATTTTTACGATGGAATCATTATAATTTATCAAATGGGAGAAAAAATTAAACATAAATGTTCAATCTCCACTAAAAAAATCATGATATTTAATATACAAATGGATTTACACGTCATAGAGTTCAGATGATAAACTGATATCACAACGTCTATCAAAACAAATACATAGAAAAATAAGGTGTACTTCGTACTTCCATAAATCATTTACAGAGAATCCTCTATTTTATGAACTGAATTTGTAATGGTTTTGTCTAAAAATTTAGACAGGAATGATTTAATAAATAAGTTAATTCTTAATTTCGATTCAGCAAAAATTTTAAAGAAATTTTAATGGAAGCTTTCATATTTAAAAAAAACGTAAGAAATGGTAGAATTTTTTATTAGTATTTTAAAATATATATTATTATTAATTTTTTGTAACTTTTCGAAATTATTTAAAGTGATATGATAAAAATGTTTTTTTTCCTCTGAAGATATAGTTTTTGCATTTCATTTGTTAAAGATTTTGATAATTAGCCATAACTAATAAACAATTAGGTCATTATTTGCGTATTCCATATTTGAGTTTCTTGTATCTGTGTGAAATCGTCTCTAAACTAGTAGAATAATTTTAGCCCTTATTTCAATTCCTTTCTATTATTTCACAAAAGTTTTAAATTTAATCAAGAAAAAGCTGAAATTTTAATATTTTTTTTTTCATATATGATATTAAATTCTCAAATTATTAAGTAAGAAGCTTTTTTTAAACATTAACTTTTATTAAGCAATAAATTAAGAACATATCAAGAATTAATCGAGTTCGCGTTCGTTTCACATGCGAAATAGAGATTATGCTCTCGATATTATTCAGAATAAGTTTGTGGTTTCTAATAAAGAAATGTAATTTTGGCTTTATTATGTTTTGATTAAATTATGCAAGATTATAGATTCAATTACGTTGCATTTTTAAAATAGATATCAGAGCTGATAAGTGATTTATACATTAATGGATTTGACAATTAATAATAATCTTATTAAGTCTTACTCAGCCTATATTTTTTTTAACATGTTTTTCCAATATGAGAATTTATTTACCTTCTAGTTACACAACTTATACTATTTTAAAAAAATTAATTATTTTTTACAGTTTATTTTAAGGTAATGAATGCTATGAATACTTTTATAAACTTGATGAACCTAATAGATACAGAAAATACTTCAGCATGTTTAATAGATAGTTTAAAATATTTGATAATTTTTTTCAAATAAATTTTTCAAATTATTATTATATATTGCATTATAATATATTATTATATTATATATATTATTAATTTTAATTTTTATATGGGTATCATTATCCTGAGTGGGATTGGTTTATTGTTGTTGATGTTGTATCCGCTTTACTACAGAAAGAAGACTGTTGCAGTAGCACCTAAGGTTAAAGATCTCTGAGCACCCGAGGGCAAAAGTCTGACTGCTAGCTAACAGAGAGGGAGAGAGATTTATGTGATCTGTTAGATTCAAAATCTCTCCGGCAAACAATTAAAATCTAAATATTCCTTGGAATAAAAATTTCAGACACCAGTATAAAAAATCTGTCTCTTTGTAGTGCTATTGGAACCAGTACACATAGTGAATTCATTCCATTTTTGAGCTCTGTGGGTAGACTTCTTCAAGAGAAGAGGAAAGAGCTCATATGAAAGACGATACATAAATGTAACAAACCGAGAAAAAGAACGAGAAAATAGCTCTAGACTTTCCTGGCACCAGTTTAAATGGCTCGTAGGAAAGAAAGAATACATTTCTGAGCTTATGCACTAGACTAACGTTTATTGATACATCATATTTTTGTATCAAGAACTTTAAATCATGTGAGTATTTGAAAGAGAAAAGAGTTTTATTGTTGATTCTTCAATAAAATCGAAGTACAGAGCCATAAAAATCGAATAATATCGGAATTTTGATTGCGCAAATAAATACTTACTTTTATTTTATGATTTAAAAGAATATACATATTTTATGTATATATTTAAATATACATATATAAAAATTTCAATAAATAAATATATTGAAATATATAAAATTGGAATATATCATATTACAAACATAATTTCAACTATCAAAAAATTTTACGGCAAACACGTTTAATTGAATTATTTAGAAATTTGATATTAATTCAATAAGATGGAAACATATTTAGTTCATCATTCAAAAAAAGTTACCATAGTATTTTGATGTTTAGTTTCAAAATTAATTGTGCTTATTTTCATAATATTTCGAAAAGAATTTTAGTTAAAGAAAAAACTTAATTTCAAAATTTATTCAAGCTAATTTTTGTTGGCTGAAGAAATTAGTGTTATGATTGTAGCTAGTAAATTTTAGATCTTCCTACTTAAATAATTATAAATCGAAAATGAAACAGTGTTTTTGTAAATGAAGTTATATCGAAATTCACAAATCTCATTAACTTAAACTAGTCAAAGAAAAGGTGAAAAATATTCTCTATTAGATTTATTTAATTTAAAAATTAAAATATTAAAATAGTGTGATTTTAAATTTATCAATTTCCTTCACACAACAAATTATAATAAGGTAATAAAAATTCTAAAAATAAAATGCTGTTTTTCACTGAGACGATTTCAATCATGAACCTAGCATTACAAAAACTCCTTATTTAATCCTTCATTTTCACTTGGATTCTAATCTCCTCATTCGATTTAAATTCATATTACACTAACATAGAGTAAATTGCATGCTGCTGATGTTTTTACTTCCTATAAATTTGTTTCTTTGTAACATTGCATGCATATATTAGCAAGTATTATCTATCTGCATCTTTCTCTTTATCTCTATCTATCTATCTATCTATCTATCTATCTATCTATCTATCTATCT
>JAPMOQ010032104.1:1197180-1314283 GCA_026543055.1 Argiope trifasciata
ATATATATATATATATATATATATATATATATATATATATATGCGAGTGTATGTGTTACCTTATTTCTATAATTATAAATTTCTTTTTTAAAAATTATTTTTTCATAACAAATGGACAAACTAGCAGTAAATATATCAATTTCAGTGAATATTAAACAGCTGTTTTACCTAAGTATTTAATAAGTGAAAAAACATGCGAAACAATTAGAAATATTTTTGTTGTTATAATGTATAGTAATATATTATCTGTTATAATGTATTTTGTTGTTATAATGTAATACGATGCATTTTTCAAACATATCTAAGAACTAATGTACATCCATTGAGATTAAAATAAAGTATAACTAGTAATTGATATCTTTTATAAATTGATATTCGAATTATTATTAATTTGTTAAGATTCAAAGTTTGCCACAAAAGTAAAAATCTGAAATTGCTTCGAAATTATTCGATATAAGTAAATTATTTTTTTTTTCTGTAAAACCAACATAATGCTTTAAGATAAAAGGAAAGGCTTGAAAATAATGATGAGACTAATTCATAATAAAAAGAAATTACTTAGTAACTAGCATAATCATAACTAGTAAGATCTTCAGTTAAGTGAATTTTGTAAAATTATATTCTAATCTTTACATAGAAATATAGATTTGATCAAGATACAAAATCATGCAAATCAACCTAAATACTTTCATCTTAGTACTATTTGCATTATTTTTGCAAACTAACATTTTCCTTACGGATGGAAATATGAATAACAAAAATCTTTAAGATAATAATATTTAGATGCATTTAACTTTGAATAAAGGCATTGATTAAATTGAGTATATCAGTAAGGGAACCAAATTCAATTACCTTCGCAGAGACCATGCAGTATAAACAGTATTAAATATACAGTATTAAACTAGGAAAAATGCATTATGATTTGTAACTCAGAACTGGAATTAGTGTAGCCTTAAGTCATTTTTTATTTCTAGCATAATAGCTTTTGAAATGTAATTAATGGAAGTCCTCTTTATAAAAGTCCCTGTGTCTTAGTAAGGTGTTTTAACGTAATGAAAGCAGCTGGTAGTAAGAAGTGTACCTTCTATAAAGGCTTAACATTGAGTGTGATAAGTCAATTGCATTAATTTTTAGCACATTGTTACTTTTAAATATAGTTTTCGTTTCAAATTGAATCAAATTATTTCTTTAAAACTTTCTTCAACTTTATCTTGATTAAACATAATTTTACAAATAAAAATTGAATTCATAAAAATTATATTTAAAGCATTTTTTCTGCAGTGCAAATCAGAAAACTATTAAGATCAGATTGTTAATGCATTATATGTAGATTCGGAAAAGCATTTAAAAACTATGCATAAAATAATAACAGAATTAATTGACTAAAATCCTTAGATGGTCAAAATTAAGAGAAACATTATATAAATTGATAATTTTGAAAAAAAAATTATTAGTCAAATGTTTCCAATTGTGAAGGAACTATCATTAACCCATGTTCCAGAATGGTGTATTACTAGGACGCGTCATTTATGGACATTCCTACTCTAGACTGGAACGACAAATTATGGCATTCTGCCGAACGGTTATTGGGCAATAGGGAACTGAAATGGACCAATGAGAAATAAGAGGTGGAGATTAGACAGAGATAAAATGCGGTGTTGTTTTTAGGAGAGACAAGACGTTTTGGATTGGCGAATGCTGGAGTTTACACTCCACCCTAGAGTAGCCGGGCTGACTAACACCCTGTTAGTGTCTTGCGGTGTTATTTCTTCGAATTGATGGATAACTCTTTTCACGATAAACCTTCAACCTTCGATTCTTGTGTAAATATCTTCAACTACTAAATGGTGTAAGTATAAAATTTTTTAACCTAGAATAGAACAAGCAGAACTTATATAATATCTAACTGTAAATAAACGAACTGTCTGAAACGCTAATCTTTTATTTGATCTGTCAGGATGAAGTCATTATTATTTATATATGTACAGAAATAAGGAATGCAAAATTGGACATAAAAATATTTATTATTATTATACTTCGTAAATAATAATTTTTCCCACTTGTAATGCTTATATATATATATATTTGAAAACATTTTTTGTATCATTATATGAAAGAAAAATTCAAGGAATATTTTATCAAATTTTATAATTTTTCGATTTTTTTTAACAAATTTTAAGCTGTTTTAGTCATCTTGAAATATTGTTGTATTAAAAACAGACTTTTAAAAAGTTTCTTTTTGAACCTGAAAGCTAATTTCTCACTATTATTGTCAAACTTAAATCTAACAAAAAAATTTAAAAAACCTTTTAAAAATATCCCTTTTTTTCAATTTTTGACTAATTTCGAGTGCTTTGTGGTACCTCAATATAATGTAATAATACAATCAATTTTTTTGATATTGTTTTTGAACATAAAAGGCAGTTTTTCCACACTATTACCAAAGTATAATGAAGAACAATTTTTAAAAGCACTTTTTAAAAATTTCAAGCATTTTGTGGCATTTCAAGATATTATAATATTGCAACTTAATTTTTTAAATATTGTTCTTTTGCAGTATTATAAAAATGCAACTTTTCCGCACTATTATCAAACTAAAATCTAAAAAAAAAAAATAATTCAATTTTTGTTTCACCCTATTTCACAGTTATTAAACTGATATTACAAAAAATATAGTTTTTAAAAAAATATTGAAAATGGGGGAAATTTAGTTCTGCCCGATGTTTTCTCATGTGTTATTATGGAAAACTGCCAACGTGCTGTGAATTTTCATTAATCAAAATTCTAATTAAAGGTTTTAAAAGAAAAATTTTTGCGTGCACATTTTGAATCTTCCGATACTTCAAGGTGTATAGTATATGCCACATTTTGTAGTTACTAGTAGAATAGCTTGATCTGTCGAGTGCCGAAACACACAAAACATACACAGTCATCTTTGTTAGTGGTAAAGCGATCTTCGACAATAATAAGGTATTTCTCAAAAATTTCATATATTGTCTAATTCCATCAGAAAATGAAATTAGATTAATTATCTGAAAATGTACTGAATTAAAATTTCTAATTCCATTCTCATTTATTAATATAAACTTATAAACTGGCATTAACCTTTATTTTCTTTTAAATATCTTGAAGAAATTTATTGTTGAAACTTAAATATTTCGCTACAGTAGTCTTCGCTAATGATTGCGTAACAGCTGTTCTATTTCTCGGAAATATACATTTCAACGAAATGGGATTGTAGTAATGATAATCTTCAAAGTGAAAAAATTAAAAGGAGTTTCATAAGTATCGTTAGTTTATATAGCTAATACTTAATTTATATAGCTAATACTTAGTTTATACAGCTTAATCACTTTATTTATTCTTTCGCCACACGTACATTGTATATCATATTATTAAATTTTCCAAAATAAAATTATGTCCTATATGGATATTGTATTTCTGTGCATAAATTTCATTGAAACTTATTGAATATATACATCAGAATTCTAAAACAAAAAGTGTTGTCCAAATGGATAGTGAAAACAAATAAGCAGTTAAATCTTAAATAAAAAAAAAGCCATCTAAAATGTTTGGATTTTTAATTTGTGTTATAAATGCGAAATCTATTTAACCTGTAACTGAATAAGGGATTAGGAATGACTCCTCATCAGCTTCATTAGCCCTGATTATCATGTGGCATTCTGTCGTTGAATACAGTCATCTTTTCAATACCTTCAAACATTAGCAATATTTTGACAAAGTATGAACACTAGCGTATAACCGAGTTGTTATTTTTCAAAGTTTTAATTGTTATTCATGAAGTCATTGACTTCATGTCTCTGAAAATGTTTTTAATTCGAATAATTCAAAAAATAAAGAAATATTCTTAAAATATATTTATATATTGTATTTTTCAATTTTTGTTTGTAAAATTCTAACAATTGTTAGTGTCAGTTTCATTCCGTAATATTGAAAAGCAGTAAGTACTCATCAAAAGATTGTTTAGGATTTTCTTTTATATTTTACCAAAATTTAATATAACATTGAACATCCTTATCATTTTTGGTATCTGCATGATTTCTAGAATGTATATTGTTTCCAAAAAATAAATGCCAATGTTGTTTAGAAAAGGCAATAATAACGGAATCGATTTGATTTCATGTTTCTGGCCGTGTGAGGAAATCCATGACTCCAGTTACAGTTTAAGCTCCAATTAATGTATTGGCGGTATTAACGTAGCATTGCATTCGATGACGTAATACAATTGATTTATTTCTAGGATTAAGAAGTATAAAGTTATAATAAAAATCATGTTCCTGACTCTTACAAAACACCACACTTTTATAAAGAGTGCAGAAAATCCTTCAACATTAGATTAAAACCAATTTAACTGCAACAATTCACTCAACTAAAGACCCGAATTAACACTCCCTACAACAAAATAAGCCTATTACTCTCACTTGACACTCCAAAATGACGTTAACCCTGCTCTCTTAAAATATCCCGAAGAAACGCATTGATGAATCTTAACTTCTTTCGCCATAGCAGTCCCCCTCCGGTGATTTTATCAAAACCATTCCATTTCTATGGAATATACTAAAGGCAGACAGACAGGCACACTTCGATTGCAATTGGGGAAGATCTTCAAAGAGAAGGCATTCAAGACTTTGTTGCATGAATTTGATAGCCAGAGGGCATGACCGCTAAAAGCCTCGCTGCTCGACCTTTTAGCATGAAAGTGAACGGCACAGCTCTAGATCACACGGAAGGGAAGGGAAGGACGAAAAGGAAGGAAGAGGGGGTGGAACAGTGACATGCGAAGCCTCGTAAATTAGTCCGGAAACCTTTTACCCTAAAACAAAAGGATATGCCTGGGGATAGTGGATATTAGACTCAATAATGTTCCATTCATAATCTAGAGACTAAAAACGCGGTGAAACAAAAGGTGTTTGAACTCAAATAAACAATGGGAAATCAATTTTCATAACAATGATATTTAACTTTAACTGATGAGTTCGAGATGCTGGTTATCGAATAAAGAAACGTTTTCAGAATCATCAGGTTTTAAGTTGTCCGTGGAGCGCAAATCATCTTCCTTTATTGTTTCTGAGATAATTAAGGAGATTTTCAATTAATGTATCGATATTATCATGAAATTAAAAGCTTAGAACATCATTTCGATTATTAGTAATAAAATAAATGAAGTTTATTCAAAGAAATGGACTCATTAAAATCATTTATATCAATATTTAATTCATTTATTCATAGAACAGAATTTTAATTTCGATAAAAGTGTACATAGTTCAAAATATCTTTTCAAACATTGATTTTGTGAAATCGTAAGGTATTATGTTAGAGAAATAGTTAGCAGAAATTCAACAATTTATTTTCTTGTTTGTAAAATTTTTATTTATAAATTTAGAAATCTTTTATTTCAATTGCATCAGTTTCATGCGCTTAATTTGTTTCATAAGCAAATTAGATACAGAATCTCTCAGACTCAACAAAGTTTAGTTTAAAAACAGAATTAATTTGGTTTGGAAAATTTTCATTGAGGTTTCTTGTCAGCAAAGGGGACAACACATTTAACAGAAGCAATCCCGTGTCTATTCTTTTATATCTTTATTTTACAAAAAATTATAAAACCTGATATCAGCGTTTCATACGAACAAAAATAAATTAGATGATTAATAACATAAAATGTTTTAAAATTATATGCTCATTATCTTATTTAAAAAATTCCTTAATATGTTTCTTATAGCTTTATCGAAAATTTATAATTCATAAATTGCATGATGTAAAATTAAAGATTTTCGAATACACTCAATTGGCTTGTCAATCATTTGGAAACAAATTTAATTAATTTAATCAATTAAGGTCTGGCAATATTGGAATAAGGTAGTTTCCAGCAGTGAAAAGTCGATTGAAAAATCTCTTCATTTTAAGACAGAAGCCTTAAGTAGTAATTCATAAAAATATGGAACTTATGAAAAACTTAGAACAAATATGAATTTTTTAAAATTCGTGTTAGTAGAAATAAATTTATTTGTGTAAAAAATTCATAAACAGAGACATTGAAAGGACATTAAATAAATCCATTAGCAAACAAAAATTTCTAAGCCCTTTTATCAACAAATTAATCAAAATTTTCTGTTTTCATTACTAATAACTATACAAAAAATTATAAGCAAATATATAAAGCGATTTAAAAATGCATATAAATTTTATTGTGCAGTGTTCAGCAATTAAGTTTTGTTTTAAATGATTTTTTGTTAAATATTTCACTAATAAAATTATTTTTAGTAAAAATTTCCTATATCACAAATAGAGCTGAAAATGTCGAAGAATAGGAACAGGTCCAGTGTCTTTAGCCTGTCCTATAGAGCTGTTAAAGATACTTAGAGAAGGTTTTGCCGATTGAGAGAAACATTTTCCACTATTGATTAAGTGACAATTTTTAAGACATCCTTTAAGATCACATAACACCTTTTTAAATATTAATTCATTGTTGAAGTCTATTTTATGCCATGATAGTAAGTAAATTATCACCTATTTTATCATACTAATTTTCCACATTTTGAAATATGCAGGGTTGAAAAAAGTTAAGTATTTAATTCAATTTATTAGTTATATTACAAAGAATGCTACCTATAAGTGAATCATTTATATGAAATTTCTAATTACTACAAAATAATCCTCGAACGTCATTCTGTCCCAAAAATATCTATAATATTTCATGCATTTTTTTTCATGTTCTCTTGAAAATATCTCTGATCTTATGATGTAGAATGGTTGAATATTCAGTCCTAATTTACTCATACTTGCCTTTAAATATTGCAATTCATCGCCAACCAAAACTTTTAGATATTAATTTTTATTATCAAATTGGATTAATACAACTCTTGATACGATATTTGTTCCATTGATATTGTTTAGTGCGTCGTCACCATAAACTATATCCATTATTTGTGAATGGATAAATCTCAGAATATCAATTTCAGAATGAATGTCCAAAATCACTGGCTTAATTAATCATCTGAAATAGATATAATATGTTGTAGAGCAGTAAATATAGCTGAATATCAATCAGATAGCTCTATATAATCAATAGCTTTGGAGATTATCGTTGGAATATCTAAAAATCATGACATATAGCTGTTTGTCTATATTTTAAAAACTTTCAAAGACGCGATCCCTTCATATTTTCAACTGATGGTCGATACTGATTTCGAATATTTTCTGGATGACCAAAATATATATATTTTTATTGCTCAACATGTTAACTTTCAGATAGATATCCAGAATTCTTAAATTATGCTCATAAAGCGCTAATTTCATGCAGACGAGGTGACGGAATTTAAAAATCAAAACACGAGAATTGTTATTCTTTAAGAATATGTGATGTTTGAACTTTCAAATACTCGGTTTCACTTTATTGAAAGATAAGATGCATAATTATTCAACTAAAAATATGTATTTTTCAGATATATCATTTTTGTATTCAGTAGGGGAATGATTCATGAATCTCCATCAACTTAAGTAGCATTTAGGTGATAGCTATCAATAATTGCCTTTAAATATTTTTTTTTGTTAATTTAGTTTGGTTTATTTCTCAACAAGAAAATCAGATAGCCTAGATTAGTTTTTATTGAGTTTGCAATATTTCATATTTGATTGTCGCAAATTAATTAACAAAATTTCTAGTAGAAAATATTATGTACATTGGGAGAATCTTTAAAAATTAAAATATCTATATTATTTGCTATATATTTTATATTGATAAGTAATAATATCAAAACTTTCATTTCCTTTCATTCACATCTTCTCTAACTATTTTAAAAACTCTCAAATCAACACTAATATCTGAAAGTGGAGTAAAATAAAAAATAATTCAATCACAAGAAAAAAATGTCAAGTCGAATACCAAACAAGAAAAAAAAGTGGGAGGGAGCTGAATAAATATGATGAATTTGTATTTTCTGCTCAGAATGAGAATATAGAGTTCGCATAAATAAAAAACAAAAAAAACTGTAGCATCAACTGAGTAACTTTTGCTGCCTGTGCTTGCTTAGGTTCATTCGCTCACAGATAAATGATTCAATTTATACTGTCTCAATAGCTAGATGTCGAAATAGAATTTAATATGCAATCAATAACAATGCAGATAAAAAGGGCCGATTATTTTAAACTCCTCCCAGCATTACAGATGGCTGGAAAAGATTACATTTATTAAATAAATATCTATCATGTCAAATGTAAATTTAAAATTATTTCCGTTGTACCCTTATAACGTAATGTGGAACAATTACAAATAGAACTTACATATAGAAAAAACATTTGAACATATTTAAAAACAAATTAATTATTTATTCATCAACAACGTATTCATTAACTTATTTATTCAACATAGAACTAAAATGGGCTGACAGGAAGAGATAAAATTTGATAATACAAATTAATGATTAATTAGTATGAAATCCGTATTGCGCAGCAATTATAATCTAATAATGTATGATACATAAAAGGTGCTCTATAGTGATGTCACGTAAATATAAAGATAAGTATTAATTAATAAATATATTAGGTTGTTCGGAAAGTAATTTCGTTTTTTCCTGACAAAGGATTTAATTGCATTTTTCGCACCCAATTTCATACTTAAACCGCAAAATCATTTTATGTTTTAAGAGCTGATATAGCAAGGCTTGAGTGTGAAAAAGTGCAGCTGATTCTTCGCAGTAGTTTTTGGATGGTGCCCTTTTAAATATGGAGAGCAATAAACAGCATTTTCGTCATTTTTTTCTTTTTTGCTATAAAAGGTAAAAATGCTGTTCAAGCCAGAAATAAATTAGCCAATATGTGTGGAGAAGATGTGTTAACAGTACATCAGTACCAGAACTGATTTGCAAAATTTTTCCTTCAAATGAGGAGGCCAAAAACCACCTCGATCAGTTTTTTTTACAGCAAAGACCAAAACTTTTATGAGCGTGTAATCATGTTACTACCAAAAGGTATTAGACCAGAATGGCAATTTTATAATTTAATAAATAATTTATTCATTAAACGAAAATTTCTTTTCATTTTGACACAAAAATACGAAATGACTTTCCGAACGACCCAATATAATAATTAAAGAAATACATAACAATTTATTAAAATGCATATTAACAATTATTAATATGTGTAATTATTTTGTGTGTATTTAGCTTTGCTTATGTTTAATTAAAAAGCATACTAATTAAAGATGAACATGAAGCACAGCAAAACGAATATTCGACTGTGAGGAAGCGAGAAAAAAATCTTAATATGGAATTCTTTATCAAAAAGAATAATAAGAAAAGGTCTCACACTTTCGCATTCAAAAGTCAAGTGCAAAACCTGGAAATTGAAAAGAATTAAATTCTCAAATTTCTCAAGAATTTTTTAAAAAAAATTCATTTAGTAGCTACAGTTTGGTGGAGCACAAACTCCCAAATAAATATTTAAACCACTAAAGAAATAAAATTAAATACAGCTAACAAAAAAAAAACGATAATACCCCGAATACAAAGCAGTAAAAACACTTATGAATACAAAGCCCTAAACATATCAAACCAAATACTACTTATCTAATAACAAATATGATTACCTATAAAAAACACTAAAATTAAATTTTTAAATAAATGATTCAAATTCCTAAAATTATTAAAATAAAAAACATTCTAATTTATAAATAATTATTCCCTACTTCTTTCAAAAGTATATTGCAAATCTTATAATTGATTTGATTAAAGAATTATTAAAAAATATTTATGTCCGTCATTATAAAAATTATTTGATGGCTTCTTAAATTTCAATATTCCAGCAGAAATGTAATAAAAAACATAATTGCCAATTTTTTACTTTCTTATTATCAATTTATTTGTAATCACATTTACACTTAGAGATTCTCTGTTAATGAGGTCGAGAAATGAGCTGTCACTTTGTTGCATTTTTTAGTCAAAAATAATATAAATGGTGGGACTGAAATAACAATACAATTAATGCTTTTTAAGGTTTTTCTATAATTAATCTTTAAAAAAACAGCCCTCTCTTATAATTAAAATATTTGCCTTCAATAGAACGCAAATTATATTACTTCATTTTCATTAAACTCCAGGATAATCTAAAATTAAAGTTTTCACTATAACATATTTCAAAGAAAATTTTCGAGAATAGAAAAAAATGTTTTAAATCAAACTATTTGAAAGAATTCCCAAATTTAAACTAAAATAATAAATTATGGTTTCTCATTTAATATATTTTATATTAAATATGAAATTAAATTAATTATACGTTATTTTATATTTCAAAAAACACAGAATTTGTTTTATGGATTTAATAAAGAACCTCTCTTTAAACATTTCTCGTGATACCTTATTATTCACAAACAGCAATGCCGAAATATTATGACCTCAATATTTAGAAATTAAAAATCTATCTGAGAAATGCTTTATTTTTCACAAATGAAAAGTTAGCTATTTTTATATAACTTTAAAATTTAGTTGAATTTTCTTAATTTTCTCATTTTCAAAAAACAGTTAGCTTTGTATATTGATTTTTTTTAATAAATCCTCATTCTTTTAAAAGTAAACATTTTTACTACATGCGACATGTAAAGCATTTTAGTACGATTGAAATAAGGCAACCGTTTACTTTCTATTTCTTTTATGGTAGTGTCCCAGGTAGTAGAATCAATCGATTTTATCGGAGTATACAACTATAGTTCCAGTTTATTTGAATAAAAGTATTAAATCTTCAAACGAAAAGGGTTTGTAAACAGCACTATGAATTTCTGTTTCAAACACCTTTTAAGTAGTTACTTCTTTATATTTTAAGTAATTTATGCTCTTTTACATTTATGAAATAAATATAGACGAATGTAGAAACTAATATTGATTGACTGAAAAAATATGAAAGCCTATTTGCTTTCGGTTTTGAGGATATATTACTAATCTTGTCTAAGCTTAGATTATCAGTTAATTTTCTTATTTCAGTGTCCTTAATTTTTTTATCTTCAAAATTCTTGCAATTAATGGCATTTTATTAATTGAATTAATTTTCTTGATAATTATTCTACAATATTATCTTCACAACTTTATTAGAAAAATTATTTCTTATTCATTTTATTTCATTATATTGCTTTAATTATCATTTTATTTAATTTTAATTCATTTAATTTCATTAATTCATTGAAACTCATTTTCGTACTTTCATTGAATTATATTTCTTCGATATTCTCTATGATGAAGTTGAAAATTGTAAAATATATTCAATTATTTAGCCATTATTATTTACATTTTATAGGCTACAATATCAAAGTAATCCGTATTTTTCATTGTTAAATTTAAAAGGAAATTATTAAGAAATACATCTAAATAATACTTAAGTAATGGAATATTTTTTTAAATTCCTTAAACGTTGTTATAAACAATTATGCAACCAAGATTAACTAGTTTAAAATAATTCTCAAGTATAATAATTTAAACAACGTTTTATAGTCCATTACAAGATAATTAAATTGATTCAAAAATATATGGAACGGATGATATTTATGAGGTAAACGTAGTTAACTGTAAAAAAATAATATTTATTGAATGAAAAAATAACAAATGCTACTTGATTTGAAAATAGACAAATTTAAATAACTAAATAGTCAAAAAGTTATCTTTGTCCCATGCTATATCCTAACAAGAAAATATTGCTGCTTCAACAACTACCTGTCCTTCATCAATGTTATATGACAGAAAAGCAAACTAATGATTCGTGTAACAAAATTTCTATCTATTAATCAGAATATAATAATAATGCATTTATCTGCTGGATGGCTTCCTTTGAACGAGGAATGAGAAAAGAAAACATCTGAAGAGATTAAAATTAAGAAATATTAAATAAAACAATTTGTGCACAAATCTCACATTATGAGTATTAACAGAATATATAAAAAAATTACAATTTCATATTTTAATGTTTCGGGTTTTTGCAAATAGAATCATGAAAAAAATTTAAGACATCTGTTTGGATATATGTAGAAAAGGAAAAGTCTTTTTCTCATTTGAAGACATTTAGAAATGTAATTTAGTAGGAGAAAATATTGCGTGACTACATTGGTGTTTTAAACATATACATACAATGTCTCAGAACAATTAAATTTTATTAAGAAATAATGTGAAAGTAGAATATCACAGAAATGGAATTTATGATATTAAATAAGAAGTATGCATAGCAACGAATTCAAAACGTTAATATAATTTCTAGTACCAAAGGTTTATAAATAAACATATTGTTCTTTACCATCCTTCATATGCAATGTTTCCGAGTAGAGCCTTCCCTAATTAATGAAATTAGATGCTGAAAAATTATATTTTCTCACAAGTGCATTCCTAAGTTCTATTCGGACAAAATGGGACAGTTAAAAATAACATATTTGTAGTTTAAAAGAGGAACTACCAGTTATCTCATTTTTGAACTGGTTTGCTATATTCAAAGTGAACTTTTGAATTTTGAAAGGATAAAACCAATTCTGTAATCAAGCATTAAGTAATAAGTTAACCACCTTTTTGCATCATGTATTAATTACGCAGGAGCGAAATGAGAGGCAAAGATTCTATTCTTAATCTATCAATGAATGTTAAATATAAATCCTAATTAACAACTACTTGTATATTAGGAAAGTTCATCCTTTTCATTTTCTGATGATATGATCATTTCTGTTTTCCTCTTTAGAGGGCTTTCAGATTTTATGTTCATAAGTATTGGCCATAATAGGATTTTCCAGATACCATTTGATATCTGGTTAACTTTTATATTAGATTAAGGAAATGTTTCTAAAATAATAGCAATTTTCAACAGCAGTTTTAATTATTTGCTAAGAAAATTGTTGAATGTAACAGATGCTATATTGGGAAATATGAATAATTCTTCATCTTTCTATGAACAGTATTGAGACTTCATCGTTAAAGAATTCAATTTTTATTTTGAAGAAAATAATAGAGTTCTCCAGAGATGGATTCTTAATAAACCGCTTCAATACTATGAAACGTTAAGGCAATAAAATCACAAAGTTTTACTCTAACACGTCATTGCATGGGATTCGTTATTGCTTTAGCAGATGGATTAAAACTTGGAATAATATTTAAAAAATCTTTAACGTTTGCAGTTCTCCTTTAAGTCTTCATTTCATATACATTTAGACTTTGAATGCATTCGCTACAGAAGTATATTAATATCTTATATCAATACTGGAATCGCTCCAAAATAAGATTGAGTTAATTTGTGAAATTTTGGAGACAGTAACTTGAGTATTAAAATTTTAAATTATATGCTTAGCAAAAATCTTCAACTCTATGAAAATCCAAGACAATATAATCACAAAGTTTTACTGAGAAACTTCATTAAATGAGGTTCCTTGTTTCTTATGCAGATGAGGTCGTTATATTTCTCGTTTATATTTACCAAAAGAAATTTGAAAGCAGTTACATAATCGAAATTCAAATTCATAATATGTTGATTTAGGGAAGGAATAAAATTCATAATACGTTTCACCAAACATTACAGAAAAGAATTTCGATTGCTGAATTTTTCAGAAGAAATAATAATCGCATTATGAATGATATTTTGAAATATAAATTTCGCTCATAAACAGTTTCAAAGGATGTTAACTCCGCTAACTACGGAAAAATATAACTCATTATCAGCAATTTACTGTAGAATTTTTTGGTCAAAACTGTGAAAATAATAAGCAGTTAAAAGTTTGGCAAAGAGAGCATATGGTACATAATAACAAGAACTTGTAATAATCAAATACACGATACTAATAAATAGAAGCATGTCAGATATAAGAACCATTCGCTAAAAATGAAATTTTACAAGACCTTTTACCAGTCAAGCATATAATAGCCTATAATGGGATTTTCTTAGCCGATGCAAACTCGAATAAAACTCTAAATTGTGTAGCATTTCTATTATACAGTCCTTTTAAATCAAATTAATATAATCGAGAACTCTACTAAGAAGTGATTTCGAGGAGAAAAAATTGAAACGCATACCCGTGTAATTTTAGATACATACTGACATTTATATATACCTATAATTACGATAGCAATTATCTGAATTAATATGTAAACTATAATATTCTTAAGAATCATTCATTAGGATTTATAGGAATCAATTAAAATAATTGTAGTTTATTGCAAAAAGTTTTGCTTCTATTCATTTAAATAAGTATAATATGACATCCGTTCAACTAATGAACACTCTAGTCAATAACAGCAAATATATTAAAGCCGCAATTAAATCTACAAACTTATCGATTCTTGTAACAAAGTACTCACCATAATTCCGAATTGGGCAAAAATAATAAAACCACGCTGGTAATACTGGAATTTGTTTTCTAATTATCTCCAGTTAGTTTGGTATTTCATTACTTTAATGGATATTATTAATTACCTGGTCTAATGAAAGCAAATCATTTGCGAAAATGTGCACGAATTGCAGTGAAAAGGATTCCCCCCCCCCTTTAACAGATTTCAAATTTAAAACCTAATCAGAATATTTACTCCAGCTCAATCAGCGTGAACTTAAATGATGGTTCTTTCGTATAAATTATGCAAAATTTGGCGAGACATTCATTAGACTGCTGATAAAGTTTTCATGGGTTACAGTAAATTGCTGAGCGTGAAATTATGAATATTCCTCTTTTTATGAAGATAAATCAAATTTTAATAGTTTCAAGAAGTTCTTTCTGTCTGTGGTAAATCTGTCCTTAAAATGAAAATCACTGCTTATAATATGATAAAATGAAATGTATTTATTCTAGGACTAATAATGTATGTAACTCTTAACAGTTTTTTTTAGAAGTTTCTTTTATTTCAGTCTTATCATTAATGAATGTCTAGTATTCATTGATACATAATTTTAATTTTAAATTCATTTTATTGAAATGATGTGTTGAAATTATATTTTAATTAATTAATATTTATAATTGTATTTTATAGACGGCGTTGATGTTGTTACCGTCAAAAATCGGTAAAATTATATACAAAAATATTAATAAGTTACTAAAGTAATAAGTTATTTAAATTTTATTACTTCTTCTTTAAACTCTTTTATTTTAAATAAAATTACTTAGTTTATTTCCTGGTGTAGCTAAATTATATAAAAATAAAATAACGTATAACAACGCAAATGGAAAAATGTTATTAGATATAAAGCTATAACTATAAAAACAAAAGAATCTATAATAGGGTATTAAAATGAAGCGGCAATGAATACAAAAAATTAAATAAAATTAAAGTGTACTACTATTTTCAAATGTATTAGAAATGTAACAAAAATCCTAATTTAAGTACAAATAGTTCTGTCATATCTAGAACTTTTCTAATTTTTTTCACCTCAGTTTTTTTGCTTAAAAATTTATTTTTATTTTACAATTATAGAAATAAATTTAAATAATTAACAAATGTGAAGTCGCTATTTAAAATTTTCTTTTTAGTATTCTTTTTACAATTTAATTTATAACATATTTCATAATTCATTATTCTGAATAATATGGAATCTTGTAATCAATGTTTCTTCAAATTAACTACCAAACTCAATTCTCATAAGAAATCAAAATGTAACTAAGAATTTATATAATCCTTAAAATTGTGACAAATAAATCAAACCTAGTAAAATATTTCTGTTTCAATTTTATCATTTTAACCATTATTTAATATCATTATCTCTGCTAATTTTCGGCTGTATATATTTTCCCTAAATCAAGTACCGCAATTTTATTTGAAAAATTATAGCTTTGCCAGACTTTCTCTAAAGGTAAGGTATAAATTATAGATTTCGAGTCGCTTGCTTACCTTATAAAATCAATTCATAGTTCTTTTAATAAAATAAAAATGTAATTGACCATCATTAAAATGTTTAATCAATCAGGATATTAATTTTTTGTAAAACAATAAACTGTTTATAATTAAAAGAAAAACTTAGCAATCGTGAATACCAAATTAGTAAGCAAAACAGGGGTGAGACCAAAAATAATAAAGAAAATTTAGGTTTTCTCAACCATTTTCTGCTTGTCACATATGAAGAAATGAAACATACATATAAATTTGGTAGTTGCATATTAATCACATGGCTATAATTCTGTGATGATTATTTTCAGGCTCATTCTAAGCAAAAATTAATTTTTTTTCTGTTACAGAATTGCTATTTCGTAACGAATATATTCGCCAAAACTGGCTTATCACAAAAATTATTTTAAAAGAACATTTGAATATGATAAGCAAAATAATAACAAATTCATCGAATATAATATTTCACACTTAGAGGAAATTAAATTACGCATTAACCAATCACTGGGACAGCCATTTTTTTTCTTCTCATTTTTATCATCTCAAATGAATTTTTTTACCTTCTTAGAAGATTTATTTTTTCTTTCGGTGGTACCTGAATTTTGAAAAAAAGGTTGTTTTTAAAATAAAATTTAAAAACAAGCTATATTAAAATACAGATAGAGCATATCACTTCTAATAATGAAAATGAACGTGCTTGTGTGAGTGTGTATACTCTGTCACTCGATTAGTCAAATCTTTTGACTTATAGCTTCAAATTTGGCCATACATATCTTAGAAGCTGCAAATGGGCACCTCGAAAGGAGTTATATGAAGTTTAGATAGAATTTTATTTAATTAAAAAGTGGCCCTAATTTTTCTCCGAGTATATTTGTTATGTTAAATTTTATACAAATCATGCAGATACAGCTTCATATTTGTGAAACCGCCATTAATATCGTATCCTTTTAATTGCTTTAAAATTGCTCTTTTTACTATGCGAAAACCTGTCTAAATGATATCAGCCCAATGATAATCTAATTATTAAAAATCTAATTCGTTCTCCCAACATCTCCTAAATTTTAAGGTCTGTAAACATATTTTTATTCTTCTTATAAATTTATAATGACTTTAAAAACTTAATCTATTAAACAGAATCTTTGTTGTTTATCTTTCAATAATCTAACAAAATAAAACATTTAAATATTTGATGAAACAAAGAAACTGTGTTTGGTTTTCATTTGTAATGATGTTTGGATTTTTTGTTATTACAAACAAGGCAATGAAATATTTAAAAGAAAACATTTGCGAATATATACATTTGTTAAAATGGTATCATCAAGAAGACATTTTTTTTGCATTTTTAAATGATGCAATATTAATTATTATGCAAAAATACTTACGGAAATTATCGTGAAAACAATTAATTGATCAAAATTCATATTAAAAAATTAAAAGTACCTCCTTCTAAATTAAATATGTGCCAAGTGGGGTGGGAGTAGGTAAAACAATGTGACCTATACAGTGATAGCACACATACGCAGACGCAAACACATTTATAGGCATTATTAATACAGAATGAATATTACTTAGTGATCTTGGGAACACTAAAAATAAGCAAGAACCTAAAATAATTTTCGATGGCTGGAACTAAAACATATAATTCCTGTGAAAAATTAAAATGTTAAATAATATGTATTCTTTAACACAAAATATGAAAAAAGATGTTATATTGAAGATAAACTAAAGAAATCCATTTCTAAATTTATATAAAAGATATACTCTAAAATGAATCAAGATTTCCAGAAGATCTATTATTAATTGGAGTTTGACTTAATCTAGTTCTAAAAAAATTCGAAAGTATTTTTTTCGTGAAATTATTGTAATCTTTCTTAAAAACGTCAGTAAATAATGCTCATTAACTAATTTTTTTCAGTCTCTTTTACTTTCAATAAAGATTCTAATGTAATAATATAGCGAACAACAATTAAAAGCAAAGCTTCAAAATTTCACAGCCCACAAAATTTTAAAAGCTTTTATTCTGTGTGAATGCTTACATTTATCATTTAAAATCATCCATAAGTATTAGATAAAAATTTGCTGACATTTTTTCCTGGAAAAAATTTTAGTCACGCATGGCCATTTTTTTAAAATTTCAGTTAAAAATTAGAAATTAAAATTCTTATTATCGAAGATTTGAATTAAAAACTGATACTAACAAACAAAAATTAAACGTACTATTACCTCATTTTTTGATTTAAAAATTGTAGTGTCTTCTTTAGATAGAAAGTAGGAGTTTCATTTCGAAATATTCATGTAAAATACTTTTTTTTTCTTTTCCCAGAATTGAATAAAGAGAGTTCATGGAAAGCAAAGCACCTGAGAAAACGATTACTAACATCAACACCAAAACAAAATTTTACCATAAAAACCAAGCCCAAATAATAAAAACAAAGAAAAGAAAAAAGAAGTAATAAAACCAGTGTTACAAAAAGTCAAGCAAAAACTTTAAAAAGAATGGCTTTACACCATTTACTCGGCAAAATTCTTAATATTTAAGTTGCTGCGCTCTCTCAGTTTTCACAAACATAGAAAAAAAAACTTTCTCAGCTCCACGTCCAATAAAAATAATGCTTGTTTACAGTGGAAAAACATTCCCCTTTACATGAGCGCCGTTTTGGAAAAAGCACTATAAATCAGAACCAAATTTATCACGAGAAATAAAATGCAAATGCAAAGAAAGAAGAAAAAACGGTTACAGTTATAAAAAAAGGGCAAAAAATATGATTTTTCCATCGTTAAGTATCTTGCACCTCCATATGAAAAAAAGGAAAGAAAATGACACCATTTCTGATGATGGGATGAAGTTCGATCTTATGACAACTGCCAACTAAGCCGTGTGTAGGTACCATAAACCACGGTGTGTTTTTTCAGTGCGAACAAGAGTTTGATGTATGTTCTTATTCTGATCTATGCGACTTGTTTCTGAATTGGCCACGAAAGCAAAAAGTTTTTGTTATGTTTAATTGGACTACGTCGCTTTTATGTGCTCTGAATGTCCAATAGGAATGGACTCATTGCGTTTTGAATTCTAGAAGTATAGGAATTGTTTTATGATAGAAAGAAATGCGAAAGAATTAAAAATATCTATAAAGTGAAATATTTCTTTCCATAATCTACTATTACATTCTAGTGTTTATATTGAGAAGGCTTATATTTATTCCTCTAACTATGCTTCAACTGTATAAAAGATTCAACATTTTAAAAGATTTAAGTACTTGTTGATAAAAGTAGATAAAAAAAAAGAATAGCTGAAATATTCTTTTAAGACCTATGATCATTCTTAGAGTAATATCAACCATTGAATTACTTCAATTAAATTGAATATGGTTTTTAGTTTATATTAGCTATGGTTACTTTATTAAAGGACAATAATCATTGTTCTAT
This sequence comes from Argiope trifasciata, assembly GCA_026543055.1. Classification (NCBI taxonomy): domain Eukaryota; kingdom Metazoa; phylum Arthropoda; class Arachnida; order Araneae; family Araneidae; genus Argiope; species Argiope trifasciata. The sequence goes on from JAPMOQ010032104.1 coordinate 1,216,449, forward strand.
TATTTGAAAAATACTATTTCTTTATGGTAATGCTTCCTTTGACGACCAGCTGGTTCGCCAGGAATATTGCGTCCTAAAATTTTCAATTAAATACTTGTGTGCCTTGCTCTCTTTATAACTTCTCAGCAAAATATATTTAAATTTAAATAGTTACGTAACTCATAATATCATAGACTGTTTGTTTGTTGCGCAATATATCTCTCTGATTCGCAATCAGCTGTCATAGCATTATGTGAAAAATATTACATTTTATATCTGTTCCATGGCATTACGCTTGTAATTAAACCCATGCTGAACATCACACTTTCCTCCATTTAATTTGCTATAAGCGTTAATTTAATTATTCAGTTTGAGTTTTTGTCAAAGTGATGACAAAGCACAGGTACACTTTTAACATGCTATTGAAGGTTAAATTCTAGTTTTATTTTGTGAGAAATTAATTGTTGGAAAATATAGTTATAATATTTTTAAACAAAATCATTAAAAATAGAAATTGAATTTGTAGGTTAAAACATTGAATTTAATAGAAAACAATATAGTTACCGTATTTTTTAAAACATTCATCAAAATAGAAATTTAATTTATATGCTAAAACAGTGTTATCAATAAAAAAAAGTCGTTTTTAAAAGGATTTAAAAAACAGTTTTGTGCTGTAATATTTACGGAAATTAAAGCAGGAATATTCAATTTTTAGCTTAATGTATAATTAAATGAAGTTTAAAAAATAATACATCTATTTATAGTTTTCATCATCTAAATTATGTGCATACCAAGTACGGTAGCTCTAAATTACATGGTCTGGTGTGTAGTGCCCTAACACACACCATAACGCATTCATTCATGTACGAAAACACAAATTCATTTGATTAGCAGGTTTAGAGAAATTTCGGGCATTCAATGACCTGAAATTGATATATTTTTTAAGATAATAGACCAAAATATCTAAAAGAGCACTTTTTAATAATAATATCCATTTCTTTTATAAATCAGTCAGTTTTAATGATGTAACAACTTTTGCTTAAAATAGTAGTAAAAATATTTTGTAAAATAGGGCTCACAGAGCAAACTATGAAAAAATCTAAAAGTCATTATTCATCAATACATTATTTGACTCAAGCTACATAAAATGTAATTATTTACTTCATTTAAACCAAGTTAACAATGCTAAACAATATGTATGCCATTTAATAATGATTTATAAATTAGCCATTGGGCCCGAATTTGAATGCGAATCCTGTATAAATTCAATCATGTTTATCGCAAATAAAAAGGATTTATTGAATTAATGATATAGTTATGCGAACGATCATAGAAACCTTTGCTTTGCAATTTTTTAAAAAGAAAACATAAATTTAATATTTATTTAATTTCATCCAATCACGTGCTGAAAGTTACATTTTTCCGATTTAATTTGCAGTTATAGTTGACTTATTTTTTGAAATTTTAACTTCTGTCAATATTATGGCAACACATTGATAAAAGCTAAATTTTACCTTTGAAGTGCTTGTGCAGATTAGTTTTTATTCTTTTAACCAAAACATATTATTGATAAATATTGTTAAAATATTTCGTAAAAATTCGTTAAAATTAGAAGCTTGCGTTATATGTTAAAACACTGATACTATTAGAAAGCTAATTATTTTAATCTTTAATTTGATGTAAAAATCATGTTTGTGCGATAATATTTTCTGAAGTTATAGAGTAAAAACGCCAAAATGTCGCAAAATTTTTAATTAATTTAAATTTTAATTAAAAATTTGAAGAAATCGCTCTGAGGTGCACATTCCAAGGCACATAGGGAATTGTTCGCATACAAGCCAAATTTGGTAGCTCTAGGTTTAACGGTCTGGCCTGTAGACCGCCAACACAGACATATGTGCATGCACATTGAGCTTTATTATAAGTATATACAGATAAGAAATGATTTGTTTTTCATTAATGAGTAGCAATGATTATGGCGGTAAGAAAACATGGTAGTATTTATCCATATTTTATTCTTCAGTCACTTTCCAAAAAATGATTTAGTTTTATCTTAGACTTGCTGAAATTAAATTTTTGCTCAATGGACAAAGTAGAAAACCCTTTAATGATATGAATATGTTTAGAATTCGCATTTTTCTCAGTGGTATTGAAATTATGGATATACTAGCTATCGTCCATTCGAACCAATTTGAAAAAAATAGTCGCAATCAAAATCTTCCTTTGTAAAAACAAGTAAAGATAACGAAACCTCTGATAATTACGTAAGAACAGAAACTATTCTATTTTAATAAAAAATGTATATTTAAAAATATAGCATCATTCTTTTTGTAACCAATAAATTAATACGCTTATAAGTAAATTTAATCTGTTATTCCTTATTATAAACTACATTTTTTTCATTACTTATCCAATTTTTTCTGAATAGATTTTGTTCTCATTTATTCCATTTACTCAGAATTCTGCTACACTGTGTTTGATGTCAGAGTGATGTCATTAATTGAAATTTTAAACAAAATAAATGTATTTTAACAAACTGTGCATAAGGCTGCATTGAAAGATTTTATTTGCTCATTTCTTATTCAGAAAGAGTGAGAAAAGCCTTAAAAAAGTGGTATTGATAGCAGAAATCATGTATATGATAAAGTTAGAAAGAACGCCTCGATAATGTCGAGAATAAATTCGATAAAGTTAGAGTTTATTGAAAAAATTGTCGAAAATTGCGTTTGCCTGTAATATGCTTTTATTTAGTAGCCAAAAAATGCACGTTTGAACAAAATGATTAATTTAAATCATTAAAGTTTGAACATTATGATAAATTTAAATAATTAATGTTGAACAATTTAGAATAACTAAACATATAAAAATCTGAATTCAAGAACATTACACAATCCTTTTATTTCAGAATATCATTAATTTAATTAAGTTTTATATGTATATTTTGGTTTTCATACCATGCAAGCAACAATTCCCTATGTGCCACGAAACTTAATATTTAAAAATGGATAAATGCAAATTAGAAAGTACAAGTTAAATAAAAAAGGCAAGAGCCGCTAATAATAACGTGTCTATAAGAGAATGAATTAACAAAACGTGAATAGTAGAAAAATATTAATAATAATTTCGTCAGGTATGTCTAAAAACAATTCTAGACACAATTATCGCAAAGTATTCAAATGAAATATTATATCGTTTAAAAAATATTCATGGAAAGAAAATAAAACAAACTAAATCTATATAAATAAAAATGAATGTTTGTCTATATAAATAAAAATATGTTTCCTATGCGCTGCTGTACCGCTCATCCGATTGCAACAAAACTTTGAATACTCATTATTGGCATTTACGGAATGGTTATAGGCATAGTAAAATTATGTAAAATATAAGAAATTGGATCTATTTACCGCATCTATTAACCAAGGATTATTGTCAAATTAACTCGATTAGGAGACAAAGCAGATTCAGTAAAAGTGCTAAATTCAAGGTTCAGGTTAATATTTCGTACCTATTGTACGTAAATGTTATGTAAGTCATTCTTTGAGAGAATCACCTTACTAGAGAGTATGAGAGAAACCTTTGGAGAAAGCACACCCATAAAATTGAAATTTTAATTAAAAATTAATAGCATTTTGGCGTTTTTTGCAGCATCTACCAGAAATCTTAGAGTATAAAAAATTTTGCATTATTTTAATTTAAAAAAAAAACAATAATTCGGCTGTATCAACAAATTTATTTCACAAATATATTTTCTGTGTTTATTCAATTGGAAAATAAAATATTTTAATCACATTTTCTAACATTAATCTTAAGAATTCCGAACGAATATTAAACGAATCACGAAACATACAAAAATAGTTTCTTCCCTTACAATTCTCAAAGATCACCAAGCATTACAATTCAAAAAGAATAAATAAATCGATTATATAAAAATGAATTGTGGTTTGTTCGTACTTAATGGGCTTTCGTGATATTCAACCTATTTCTATGCAAATTATTCAACTCATTGCTTGCACTTGCGTGAAGACAGAGTAGCAGAGTACCGTCATCATATCTGTTATACGAAAATGAATCTTTGTTTGTTCGTATCCTATGCGCTGCTGTACTGTTCAACCGATTACGATGAAACTTAGTAAAACCTACTGATTTCATTTCCGCGAAGGTTATATTTTAAAATTGATAATTGACAAAAGTCAACAGTACGTACCATAGGAATTAATCGCACACATATCAAGCAAAATAAAACTATTATGATTGATTTCAGTCAATGTGAGAGAAATGAAATCAAAAATACTTCCTGAAAGCGCTAATTTTTCTTCTCATTGATGAATAGCCCTTTATATAGGATGTTGTCATTCAGTATGGCCAATATTTTGTCAGCAATAAACCATACCTATTGTTCTGAGTTGATCTCACACATACTAAGTAAAATTCTTATCCATGCTGCTCAAGATAAATTATATATAATGGACATTATCCAGTGCAAATAGTACTTTTGTTGTTCTTTTTTTTTACTATTAAGTGGATCTACAAACAATATTTCGATTAGACGAATGTATATCGTGTTGATTGCTTCCACAATATTATGTTCCCAAACATTCGTTATTTAATAGCTCTAACAGCTCAGTATCCGAAAATTAGCCTTATAGAGCTTTATAAACAAACGAAGAAAGACATGAGAACAATTAAATAGATCGTAAACAAACGGCAGATTAACGTGTTTCAGAGTCACAAGATCAACATGGGCAAGAACTGAAAGACAACATTTTCATGTTATTTGTTCGCGTGTATCAGAATCAAAAAACCAATATGAGGCAAGATGTGTGACAATTATCCTTAAAGGAACATGATTGGAGAAGATGTGCTCATTTCATGCATTCCCCTTCCCCCCTCCTGACATTCCTTTTGATTTCAAACAATTGCATTTCCCCATTCAACTTGCATTCTCAATGACCGTCAACAATGTGCATGATCAATCACTTCAAGTGTACGGACTGAACAGAAAAAATCCATGCTATTCACATAATCAGTTGTATGTGAGATGCTACGAGTCAAACAGTCAAGGAATTAATTTGTTTCTTCTAAAGACGGGGAAAAAAATATTGCCTATCCTAAAGCTTTTGAATAATAAAATAAAAAAGAATAGAATAAAAATTATTTACATTTCTCTTTTATATGTCATTAAACTTCAATGAATGTATTCATTTCCGATATGAAAATAAATATCGTATTTTCTTTTATTCCTAACTAAACAAGACATTTATTTTAATTTTCGTACGATATTTCCAAAATTATACCTTCTGTGGCAGCAACGCGCCGTGTACCAGCCAGTTGGTAATGAATTTCTATACCCTTCCACCATTTTTGGAAGTTAATTTTTGACGAAAATATCAAGTATCTTTCTTTTATACAAAATTCTTCAGGACAGTTTTTCTATAAATCATTTGATTTTTTTGCCTTCATTCTTCGAAATGTTGTAAACATCTAATCAACATCCTGATGTTACTTTACATAAATGAAAGCATTTTTGCCGTTTTGAATTTCGATGAAACGAAGCTATCATATTAATTTATTTTAAACAATATACACATATTTTGGTCAAATTGGTCATAACTGTATTTCAGTATCCTCAAATTAATTATTTCGAAATTCTTGTAGAGCAGAATAAGAAATATATGCTTAAGAAAATTAATATTTTATGCATTAAAATATTTTTTAATTAAATTTTTCATACGTTTTAGCAATTGAAACCCAATATTAATGATTTAATAAAAATGCAACCAGTTTTTTTATTCTGGATTTAGCTGATATATTTTATAAATCACCTGTAAATTTTCAAGAATATCAAATAAACAAATAATTTAATGAACTTTTAAAATCAGGGCTTACTTATTTTAACTCTCTTTATTTTATTTATGTTATCAACAACAAATTGTAATTCATTTTTGATCTTTAAATGATATATTTATAATGAAATTTTTTTATTTAAATTATATATTTATAATAATATTTTTTTTATTTAAATTATACATTTAATTACTCTATTAATTTTTAAATCTATTTTATAAAAAAATATTATTTTATATAAAAAGTATATTGAAATATTTTTTAGCAGTTCATTTCGAATGTAGTCGCATGTTTTAAGATGAAGAATTAAAAAAAAAATCAGTCAAATTAACTCTCACGGAAAAAACTAATGATGTGTGCATGCGGGGATATAAAGTTTATATATTCTTTAAAAAATACACAAAAATTAGGATTGTAAAAAATTATACTTTTATTGATAACATCAGCAACAAATGAAACCTAAAAAATATTTTTAAGCTCGATTATATTTTAAAAACTCAATTTACATTTTTCCAGGTTCCAAATGATTCAAAATCCGGAGTAAATTATTTAATATAAGTTAATTTCCTGAAATCATACGAATCTTTCATAAAAGTCTACTTCATTGATTTGTGTGAAAATTCGAAACATTGCGGAAGGAAGGCAGATGGTATCTTTCTGTATCCGTTTATATTAAATTAGTATTAACGTCTATAAATTTACTTACTGCAGTTTCTAATATAGGGTGTCTAGAAATTCCAATATTTAATGAAGTGATCAAATAAAATAGTTTCTTGGCATTGAAAAGAAAATGTGTTTTAAAATCCTGTATATACGCCATTGAAATACAAATACTTTATTTATGATTCGGCATAAAAATAGATTTAAAACTAACACAAAAGATGTTATTTAGTGAAATATTTATTAAAGAAATAGAAATGAAATAACTTTAAATGAATTAAAATTTGTAATCTTATTTCAAAGCTTACAGAAAATGTATAAATTTATTTTCAAAATTGCATGTTTCAGCTTGAAACCTTTTTTTTTTTGTTTAAGAATTTCAATTCCATTATCCATACTATTATTAGTTTTGTCTGATAATTATTTTAACAATTTTATTTAAATTTGAAGGAGAAAAATGAGGGAGAGTTTTAAAAAGAGATTTGCTTCAGTAAGTTTGAAAGCTATTTTTAAGAAAATAGTAATTTTTTATGTATTTTTTAAAATTTAGATTATATGATTTAGTTGTGTATATATATATATATATATACATATATATATATATATATATATAAACTTCATTATATGACAATAGTTTTATTATTTATGTAATGTAGTTAATTCTATTCAGATTACATTACACAAATAATTTTTAATTATATTAAATTATATTCACTTTTGTAGTAATGTAAAATCATTGGAGCCTAAACATGAATTTGTCAAAATCGTAAGCATCGAAAAGAATAAAAAGTTTTATTTTTAAATTTCCATCAAAAGGAAAAATTACCTTTTAACTTTAAAAAAAAACGACAGAATTAAAGTTGGATGATAATCAGTAACATGAAAGAAATACAGAAAGAGAATATGCAATCTCTGATAGAGTTCCAATAGTTGCATTCATAAATATTAGACTTGAAGCATATGGATCTATTATAATCGTATACAATCATAAGCTAGTAAGTAGCAATTTCTCTAAATGAAATCTAGTAAGTGGATATTATATTATAATTGTTATTTATGGGGTAATTGTTGCAATGTCCTATAAATTATCGTGAATACAAAGGTGTAGTGTAATGATTAACAGACACCTTGAAATATTAACTATTTTAGTAATATAAATACATATTTTCATATTATTTTAATACTTTGCTTGGAATAAAGTATATAATTGTTGTTTCCAAGAATTTGGAGTTTGAAGGGGACTGTATATATAAATGAAATGGGTTAGTAATTATTTCTTAAAACTGAGTTTTGCATTCGTTTATGTAACTTCTTTTAATAACTGTCCTTTCGATAATTTTCCATGTAATAATAGAAAGTAAGTAGTTTATTTCGTTATAGTTTTCACCTGTCAGTTTCCAGTATTGATTCGATATATTTTCTAATTGATTCTTTTCGAAAAAAATGGTTTGAAGTTTTGTTAAAATATAACATAAACACAGTTTTATTTATTGCTTTTATATGGTTCTATCTCATAATACAATATTTAGATATTGCAACTCATTGTTAATTAAATTATTTAATGTTTTAATCCTATTTTCTTAAGATGTAACATTTACGTATAATAAGTAACATTTACATAACTAATATTTTCCAATAACCTCTTAACGCGAATGAAACTATTTAAAATACTTCACCGTATTATAAGAATTCGGAAAGTGCCACTTAGGCATATCGCTAATCAAAGGGTATACGAAATAGCAAAGCAGCAATAACCGCTTCTGCATTGAACAAAATGACGAAGAAATTTGAAACAACAGATTCTTTGGCGTCACGTCCAAGAATTGGATGCCCCTCAGCAGGTGCTGCTGTTGCCACGATAGTGGAGAAGACAGTGCAATCCATGTCGGCGGTTTCTGCAAATGGGGAGTGCAGTACTCTAGAAGTTTCGAGGCAGACAGGAGTGTCGTACTTAAGGCTCTGGAAAGAAGTCTGAATAACTTTGAAAAGCTATCCATACAAGTTGCGACATAACCAAGAATTGAAACTTCCTGATTTCGACTCTCGACCAGATTTTGCAAATTTGATATTCACTAAGATGGAAAAACAGCACGGCTGGCTTCACACTGTGCATTGGACATATGAAGCGCATTTTACACTCTCTGACGCTGTTAATACCCACAACCGTCGAGTACGAACTACAGAAAATCCATACGCATTAGTCGAGAAATGACAATCTGGTGTGCTTCACTGCTTGTTTCATAATTTTTCCATTTTTTTCGAGGAAGTCACACAGACTGGTTTCAAAACAGTTTCTGTCACTGGTTAGATATATACAGCACTGTTACAGAACAAGATTATTTCTGAATTGCCAGCGTGAGAGGCACAATAATAATCACCTTTATACAAGATAGAACATCGAATCATATTGCTCTGCCTGTATAACGGCTGCATTTGGGAAGGATCACATTATCAGTAGATTACCCACGCATTGCCTCCAAAAATCTCCCGATATGATATTCTGTGACTTTTGGTTATGGGAATTATTGAAATATAAATAGGCCAACCGGCATCTCTAGCAGCACTGAAAGATGCCATCAGCCAAAATGTGTCTGCCGTATTATTTGATTATGGCAGACATAAGAAATGATACTAAATGCTGTGAACGATGTGATGTTGTACTTCTGGTCCTTGGACAGCAGATTGAACATTTAGCTAATTAACTGTAATTAAGCTGACTTGAAAGTTGCCAACGTTTTTTCATTTGTAAATCATCTTTTGGTGAAATAAAAAAAAAACTATAGCACCATGTATTGGTCGCTAATAGAATTATTTGTGTTTCGTTGCCACACAAAGCTCGTTTTCTTTTTCATCCTTTGAGTGCAAACCATAACTCTTCTATCTTTTTTTTGTTTTCGAATTATTCAATTTAAATTTCATCTTGACTTTTGGATCACCTGGTATATATTCGAATTGAAAACAGAGCCACAACGTTTCTCGTATTAGAACAAGTTGGTTGAAGTTGTGATGTAAAGAGATTATGAGTCCCCATCTTCAAATTAAAACAAAAACTCTTTGTCAGAAATTTTCGCAAATGTCGCATGATTTTTTTACGTATATTTATTTTTGTTTTGAGAAAGCAATTAGTATCATTTTTTTAATAATAGCTATCCCGGTGTCATAAACCACATTCAATTTTCTTATCGAACTTTTAATTCACCTCATGTTATATAAGGTGTTTCAAAAAACGAGGACAAAATGATATGGTAGATCCATCATACAAAAAGGATAAAACATCGCGCTAGAACAAACGGTTTCAAATGCCTGTGGAAAGTGCTAGAGCCACGAGAGGGCGTTGCGATATAAACACGAAATGAGAAAATATTCCGTTAACATGTAAGTTGGCATTGCAACAGCCTATTTACTTGGTCGTACATTACTATAGAAAGACTTAATGATTCTATTTATCTAAGATTCTTATAAGAGGTTCTGCCAGAAATGTTGAATGATGTTTCGATGTCTATTCATTAACGCATTCGATTTCAATACGACGGATTTCCAGCACATTTCAGCACAGACGTCAGAGAACATCTGCAGACTACTTTTCCACGATACCTGGATTGATAGCGATGTACCAATTGCATGACCATCTAGATCGTCAGATTTGTCTCCCTTGGAATTTTTATGGGGCTTTATAAAAAAATTGTGTATGAAACATTGTGTATGACGAATGCTTGAAATCGTCATGTTATGTCTAAAGCTATGCTATAAAATGATTGAAATCAATTTTACATTTTATCATGGCAAAACTTTAGTATCAGAATACCGTATATAGAAAGATTGCTTTGATATATACTGTGTATAGAAATATTTTCTCGATATATGCCTTGTATAGAAAGATTGTCTCTATATATGCAGTGTATAGAAAGATTGTCTAGACCCAATTATCTAGAAAATTACCATAATATGGTAATATGTAGGTAATACTACCATATTACATATCTAATATTATAATAGGTAGGTAATTTTACCATATTACTTACCTATTATCATAATATGGTAATAGGTAGGTAGATTTACCATATTACATACCTATTGCCATAATATTAGAAAATTACCATAAATTGGCAATAGGTAAGTAATTATTAAATCATATATCTATTGCCATAATATCTAATTGAAGGAATCCTTTCTATAATTTTATTTTATTTGATAATCCTGGTGAATATAATTTCAAATTTTTAAAGTATTAAAAACTAGCGTTGCAAAAACATAAAAAAACGGCATTAAATAAATTTTTTTTAAATACTATATTAACGTATATTTACTATAATTCCAGCTAGAAAAGATAATTTTAACCGTGCCGACAATGAATAAAAATATATTAATTGAAAATAAACACCAGTGTCCTTTATTAATCACTGTCTTTACTCTAGTATTTAAACCCAAATGTAAATTTTGGAATTACATATTTTGATATCATTACAAGCAGCTTATTCATGAGCGTGACCACAAAAACATGGAACTCAGAAATATTAATATAGTTATGAATATTAAATGAAGGCATACAAAGTTGCCACAAGAAAGCAAATCATTCTAAAAGACAAAGCCCTCCAGAAAGAGGTTTCCATCACAAGCAGAAGGACAAGTCATGGTATAATGTTGATAAATTCATCTATCACACCTGGAGAAAATTTCATGTTTAGATTATGTTTCACACACTGTTCCTTTCACCCTTCATTAAAAGTGGAACGCAAAGATAAGAATCTCAACATACTATCTTCATGCAACGTCATCCATCACACGGAAAATCATATCCTTCCGCTACATTTCTCCCTTGATTTTTCTTGCACTTATCATGAACAAGCCAAACCACTCGCCACCATTTCTGGTTGGTGTAGGAGAGAAAATTACTCGGAAAAGAGTTTTGAACTGTCAGTTGGGATACACTCTATTTTAATTAAAAGTTTTTGAAATTTTTATTCGATGGGGAATTATTTTAGGCATATTTGTTTTAAAAAAAAATTTGTATTTTAAAAGAAAGTTTTTGGGAACGTGCCCTTGTTTGAACTGCAAGGGAAATTATTGGATTTATAGAAACCAAATTAGATATATATACTTTAAAAGATCAGCAGATGTAGTTTGGAAAGATTTATTCATAATCTTTCTGAGAATATCAGTTAATTAAAATATTAATGAATATTAGCTAAATCACATGAATACTAGTTTTAAAAATAAAAGGTATTTGATGCTTTCCTTAAATATTAAAGACGATTATTGGTTATTATTAGCGCTTTTTAGATGACAATAATTAATTGTAGTGAATTTAATTAAAAAATAATTAGTATATTTATTTGAGTCTTATTATCTATAGTTAAATTTTTACAAAGTTGTTCCATTATTTTTAATATTAGACTCTAATTTTGGAGTGAAATGGGATACATTTTCATTATTTCATCAAATAATTGAGAATGTGGTTTGCTTCTGTATTTTTTTTTGAAGTGTTAAACCTAAGAAAGAATAATTCACTTACCACACTTTCACCTATATTTTTCAATGCATTATGATGTCATGGTTCTGGACTTCATTTTTTTTAAATGCACATTTTTAGAGTGGCCTAAGCATAAAATTAGGCTTAATAGATACAGTTTGAATTAAATTTATATTCTGGGTGAAATGCTGTCGCTAAAGGCAACTTGTATAATTTAATTCATTCCTTTTCTATATGTATGTGGCATACAGATCGAAGTATATTTTGATTCAAATTCTACTTTAATTTTTACATAATTTCAATACTAGTTTAGTAAAATAATTTTTCAAACACGTAATTTAAAATATAAAATAATCCATCATGAAGAAGGATTTCATACTATCAAAATGTTAATTATGTTCGCTATCTTATCATATCTAACATCTTATGTTTAATACAAGATATAAACGTGGTAAATTAATTAATTATTTTTATTTCAAATGTTAATCTTTAACTTTTTAAATACATATGAACTATTTTTAAATATAGAGAATACTATATTAATATTTATAAAGTGTGCTGCTATGCCTTTCAGCGAAAGTTTTTATTATATTTTATTGCATGTTTAGAATCAAGATATGTATATAAAGTTATATACATATATATAGCCAAAATTTGTGTATAACTGCAAGGCATAGTTAAGAAAATAGAGTATAAACTTTGCATACTTTGGTCATAATAATAATAATAATACAAAAATAAAATCTATGAGTAATGATTTTGCATGCCAATTTTCGTCCGTTTAATCCTCTATTTTTTCATTTATATTATATCACAGATAGAGATGAAAAGTCTTGAAAATTTATTCTACAGATTCGTAGAATTTTAGCAAAAAGCACACACTCAAACTTAAAAATCCTTCAGTGTCTCGTTTGCAAATCTTTTTAGATTATTACTTATGTTGGATTTGTATTGCGGTATACATTTTTCATTGTTCGATTTATAATAATTTCGTGGGGTTTTTTTTCACATTTTTTTCCCACATATTTAAATTATCTCAACAAAAGGAAATTTTAAAGTAATTGTTCAAATAATTTAAATGCGTCTAATGCATCTTTAAATAGAATACCTAAATATTTCAGGAAAAGAAAAGTCTTCGGAAAATACAAAAAGAAGAAATATTCGATAAAACTAATTAATTAATTAATATTTCATTCATAATTTTAAAATGTATTATCTGAACATAGAAAGTAATAAAATTCCTTAATATTTAATTTCATATACAAAGATATAATCATTTATTTTTTCAGTATAATATGTTTTTGTGAAATAATCAAAATTCGTCGGCTGTTACTCATACATTAATGTTTTTAAAAACTACAAAATAAGTTGAAATAAACTGAAAAAATATAAAAGAAAATTTTAATTTCTCATTGAAAAATCTATGATAATTTATTCCATTATTCGAAATTTTGCAGTTTCTTATTCAAACAATTTTTGTTTCTTTTCCTAAAGCTTAGTTAAATGATGTTCTATTTCTTATTGATGGCAATAATGAGTAAAAAGTAAAGAACAAAATAAAGAATAAAGAATAATTTATTACCCATATTTTTTTGTAGCTTTTTCCTTTATATGATTAATTTGTCTCCTAAAAGAACTAAGTCTATATAATAATTCCGACTCATATTGGTCAAAGTAAATAATAGTTAATCTTCTATTTGTTTTGTTGAAAATTTTCTTTTAAAATTATTCCTTTTTTTAGGAAATTAATATAATAATAAATGTCTGCATTATAAGTTATTTTATAATACAAATGATTCAATGAATACAGATTTTTTTTTCATTGCTACAAAACTGATTTTTTCTCAAGTATCTTAATTTCAATAATATATTATTTTCATTTAATTATAAGTTTATTTTTAGTAAGCATTTGCTTACAGATTATTTGTCATTTTTATTTATGATACATTTGTCCGACATTATAACAATCAGTGTTTTTTTTTTCTTTTTTTGGTTCTAGATAATCGCATCCATTATATGATGCTAAAATAAGTAAAAAGTTTGTTTCTTATAAAAAATTAAATATTTGTGTTTTTATAAATTTTCAATCTCTAATCTATATTTTAAATCAATAAGTTTAAAGGATCTATATATATTTTTCTCAGATATATGTAAATTAAATGCAGTATAGCACATCTATTATTATTACTTCACATATACACTAGTCCCAATTTTTCTGCATTATGATAGCTATATTTAAGCTAATACGTCATTTTTATAGTATTTAATCATTGATGTGTTCATATTTTTTTATTAAATAAAAAATATTCCACTATGATGACCGCGTTTTCGTTTAGATTTAAATTTTAACTGTCCTTAGTTTCCATATACAAATACATATCTATACCCAAAACATTTTAATAAATAAATAAATATCCATCAAGAAACAAAGATGATATAGCTGTTATCAGTGTAGCTTTTTATGGGTTATTGTTGAAGGTTTATTTTCTATTCTAACTAACTTGGTTGTTGGAATGCTAAATCAGTATACGCTTCTGTTAAGTCTTAGAAGAATATAATCTGAAATTTTCTGCTGAAAGATCTTGTTTATATTCCGTATCAATATTCTAGTCAAACTTATGTTTCAGGCTTATCAACAGAATCTTCAGACGGCTTATCGAGAACTGTTTGTAAGTATGAAAATAAGCGATATATCATTCCTCACGTTCTTTTTAATATTCCAGAGCAATTCTTGCAGATATTCTAAATATAATCCTGAATTGTTCATCCTGAATTCAGTAATTCATTGCCTTTTAGCATAGATAAGATGGGAGATTAAATTATATATTTACAAACTATCTTTTGAAAGATATTTTCTAGAAGTTGTTGTTTCTTTTTACTCCAGTGAGAAGTACATGGAGTCCTTATCTCTAACTTAGCAAAAGGAAGTTTTTTTTTTTTAATTTTCTCTTATACTTGTAAAATGTCTTTAAAATGTTGAAGAAGATCTTGTTCCTTTTGCCTTAAATGATACGGTTCCAATTGGTATTTAAATTCAAATTGTATACTTAAAATTCTCAAAGTGCATACATCTACCCATTTCTTACAGTTGTAGGAATTAGAGTGGTTGTGTTGTGTTTATGTAAATCAGAAGGTTTTCTCACTCCAATCACTACGCATAGTTTTTAGAAAAATAGAATTTATTACGGACATAACATCACAAGCCACGAGCTGAGACTAACCACGTGCGACGCTGGCTAGGAACTGGAAAGGTTACCGTATCGCTTCAGTTCTAATAGGCGAAGAAGATCATCATTTGCAATTCAAGCTACGATTTAAATTAAATGTATGGGTGCGGTTTCCGGTTACGTCGCACTAGAGCAGACTCAGCCCATGGTTTACAAACAATAAATGGCATTCACTACACAGTATTTGCAGAAATACAATAAACTATAAACTAATACTTCCAGGATTAAAAGTTAAAACTTTGTGTATCATCATATTATCAAATTTAAATTTAATATATTATTTTGTATTAGCCTGTAATAGCCCAGAAAGGATTTTACACCGCTTTAAAATATGACACGGAATCTTCCCATTGATATCGTTTTATTTTCTTACAATTTTTCTTTAATTTTAATGATTTTTTATAAATATTTTTTTTTAATTTAATATACAATAATGTTTCAATATTTTAATTATTACACTTTTTTTCATGTTTGAGTATGAGTGTTATTACTCGGATATATTAAATAAAATTTTGTGTACCTGTATACATTATCAAAGTCTCATTTTAGAAAAATAAAATTTAAGAAAAAAAACAATTAACGAATCAAGTTTAAAATATTATCAGGCTATGAAGATAAAAACTAAAGATTACTAATTCTTTTTAAACTTTTTAAGCATTATAATTATTTATCTTTGTAAATCCTATATAATGAAAGAAAATTCCACAAATGCGGTATTTTTCATATCCTTACACGACATATCTTTACATTTATTACACAATTTAATTATTGTCCCATAGTTTTATTCTTAATGTTTCATAGAATAATAAATATAAACTATGTACGAAATTAGAAAAATAACTATGCTGATAATAATTTTAATATAACCTAGTTTAGTTTGTGTGTTTTTTAATACGCATTGCTGAAAAATAAAAACACCAAGCCAGACAACGAATAAAAATAAAAATTTACGAAATTGTATGTTATGTATCGAATTGTCATACTTCGAGTACGCTACTTTTTTAAAGGTTAGTTACATTAGTAAGCATATATCCACTTACGGAAGTAAATTCTATTTTTTATAAGTTGGAAAACCGAAGATATTTTGGTAGAATCGGATCCAGAACCTGTAATTATCCTATCCTGATGATGGTATTTATTTATTTTTCCGTTTCCAAGGCAATTCGTCATAAAATGCATAGCGTCACCGACTACCTCAACGAAATTTGGAGATTTGTATATAATTTTGTTTATAAGTTTGGCGCTCATGATGAAATATAAAAGTCGCCTATAAAGCAAGTAAAAATAAAAAAGTATCACCATTATGACTCCTTCTCTGTACTATCATGAAACAAGCCATAATTTAAATAGCTTTTATTGACTCTCATGACCTTGTTGAAAATTATAACAATGTTTAATACTCTAAGCTTAATGTATATTGAATTAAACATTCCATTAGACTCTGAGCTATCAAATTTGCCATATTTGTTTCTTTAGTTAAGTATTAACTTAGAAAGGATTTCAAAATTTTAATCAGATTTTAAACTAATTCAAAGTTAATCAAATTTTCAACTGTTTTATTTAATAGAATCCTTGCATATTATCGCGCAAACTGTTTTCTTATCTCTAATTTATTGAATTCGTTTTTCATAATATACCATCTTTATTGCAATTTCCTGTTCAACTAATTTTCCTGTTTATATTAATAAAAATTTACACTTTTATTTCTCAAATCTTTCGATCATATATTTTACCTGATAATAATATCATATAAAAACTTTTTTTAATACATTAACATCAAATTTTTATTTTTAATAACGTGATAATATTTTTAGGTTGGCACACTTTTATACAAATTGTGTTATATTAGCCTTTCAATTCTGATGTCAACGATGATAAATCAAGTCAAATAAAAACAAAACCGATAAAACCAAATAAAGACTAAATAAAAATATTATTCTGCCGTGATGCACATTCATTTTGCAAGTTATTTATAAATTTTTTCAGGAAATAAATCTGAGCACTTTCAACAAAATATTATTTCCTAAACTCGATTCATATTTAGTATTTATTTACACCAATAAATCGTTGTAGTAGCTTATTCTGAAAGTATTATTTACATGGTACTTATTAAACAAATTGAATCTAGTTCTATTTTTTTTTCTTCTAAATGAAAAAATTAAATGATTGCAGTTTAAAATTTATAGCTATCTCCTTCAGAAAATGGGGAATTAATCATAACAGTAGAAATACTCAACATTCTTTCAATCTTGAAATTAAGAACTACTTGGAACTGTTATTTCAGAGGTCTTTTTTTTAAAACAACATTTGGTATTATGAGCAAGAAAGTATCAACCTTCAATTTTATTTTTTAAAAGGAAAGATTTACGAAAAAAAAAAATTATGTTTTCTTTGAAATCACTATGTTATATTTATTACGTTAGCTTTATTTTATTTGAAGGTTATTTACAGTATATTAGCTATTGTGCTTTGAGTTAAATTTTATTAACTGATTTATTTCGTACCTTAAATTTTGTTTTAGATGTTTTAAAATTCATGCTAATAGTTGGTAAAATTCAAACATAGTTTTTAGAAAAAAAAAAGATATTTGTTTTAAGTCTAGAAATATTTTTAATTCTATTATTTGCATTATTTTTAAAAAATTCCTAGTTATGGATAATTATTTATCCTAAATATTTAATTATTTTACTTGTTTTTAAATAAAACTTTTAAAATTAATTTTACTCTGCACATTTTCTAAAAACTTTTCATTTGTCACAAATATTTCATTCGCAAACGTTATGGTAGGAAATTATAAAAATTATAAAATAGATTGTTCTAAGCGATGGCTGTTTATGTAATAAATAAATTTTGATACTCTTATTAATGCCATTAGAGAAATGCTTCCCGTTTTATTCTTTATATTTTTCATACTTTATCGATAGCATCCTTTGATAAAATTAAATGGTAGATTTGTGAACATGAAGTATATCAATTTGATAAAATATTAAACATATGATACATATGGCAAATTTTTACATTAAATTTAGACTTACTTTACATCCTATTTTGAACGCTTTCTTATAATTAAACACCCACAAACATTTATTAGGTATGCAATACTCTTCTTATGTTTATTTGCTGAAATAATCTTCATTATTCTTAACGATATCCAACGAACATCAACTGTCTTTTTCCCGTTTTATATTGGAAAAAAATGTTACAATTAGTGGGTGAAATTATTATTGTTAATTGTCATTCTGTATAATATTTAAATAATTATATTTTCATTACCTATTAACTTTAATGGAAGGACTAGGAAAATAAAAATTTCATAAAAAACAATAAAATTTAGATTCGTTACCTGTAGTACAAGCAGTTATAATTATTACCTGGAGAAACATTTTTTTGAATTCCTAAAAATTGTCCTAAATAAAATTGAGGACGAAGATAGCTTTGTTATAAATGATAACAAATTATTTTGAAATTTTTAAAAGGTAACAAAATTTATAAAATTAATAATTTTGACTTTGAAAATTTATATACCAACCTGCCCCATGAGAAATTAATAAATGTCTGTACTCATATATATGAGCAATATTCAAATAAAGATATCATTAATAAAAATAACTGGCTGATTTTATTAATATTACCGAAAATTATGTTTTCAATGGTATTAATTTTTACAAACAAGTTAAAGGTATTAACCAATGGATACAGCTTTCTCAAGTGCTTTAACTAATATTTTCCTTCATTATTAAGAGAAAAATATAGTTAAAAATTGCTTAATAAATAGATGGAGATTTATTGATTTAATTTTGATTGACTTAGAGAATACTTACATTGTTACGTATTGCTATCCTAAAGAATTAGTTTAAACAGAAACAAAAAAGAATCATCTTGAAGCTACTTACCTGGATTTGAGGATGGAAATTGCTAATGATAAAAAAATAGTTGGTATTTAAGATCAAAGAGACGAATTCAGCTTCAAAATAATTAAACTCTGTAATTATCGCCCTAATCTTGACTCTAACATTTTCAAAAATTTAGTTTTCACATAATTTAATAAAGTTTAAACAATTTGTAATGACAAAATTTAATTTATAAAAGCAACAAATAGTTTTATTAAAAATTTAAACAATAATGATTTTTCGAAAAACAACTGCAATATCAACATCTTAATTTAAAAAAAGAAATGATGAAATATTAGTAAAATAGATAACTCTCAGAAACTACATTTATTTTTTCTCTGTATTATAATTGAAATGTCAATTGGAGTGATATTTCCTCTAATGTGGCTAGTATGTTCTTTCTCTTTTTTGTTTTTTTAATTAAATTTGAGCCTCATTGTAACTTTTGGTTTAATATTCTTATGTAGTTTTATTTTATATATTTTGTTTTATTTGGTGTACGGTTGCTTTGTTTTTGTGTTTTTCGCTTTTAAAATTGGTATTTTGCTTTTGTCTTAATTTTCGAGTCACGAGGGGTCAATACTTTTGAACATTGTCCAATGCATCTCACAGAAAAAAAAATTCCTTATTTTGAATTAATGCCTGAGGGTGACCCTTGGAAAAGTCTTCAGGCCGGATTTTTTTTCTATTGGTTGTATTTTTGATTATGCTGTGTTCCTTTTTGCTTGGTTTATTTTGTTAATTAATTTACATTCATCTGCATTTTAGTTGTAGCTGCTGTTGTTTGAATTCGAAATAATTTGTTGTTTTGATTCCGTAATTAGTTTCGTTTACATAATTATATTAATTATATAAATTTAGATCTGTTTCATTAATGGGTTTAATTTCATTTTTTTCATTTTTGTAAAATTTTAGCGTTTAATTCCGAATTAAATTTATATTTAGAATCAAGGCAAATAGTCTATTCATTGAACAAAATATATTTCATAATATTTACTCCCATGAAATATATGCTTAGCTTTCATATTCCCTATATATATATCGAAATTTCTTGATGAAGTGGAATTTTTCAGTGAGGAATTCTATTACATTTCATGTTAATTTATAATTTTTCTAGAAAATAAAGCAAAGTAATTTTCATTTAATTTAATTTACTTCTATCAATACTGAACAAAGCATACCAGCTTACTTATAAAAATCCATTTTGCATCCATACTTTTTTATTATCATTTTCTATGCATTACACTTTTAATGAATTATTCCTTCATTTTGTCTAGACTTTCTCGTGAAAATTCTTTAACATCGCTCTAACAAATTCCAAATAATTGAGAATGCATGAGTTTCTTATAATTTCCTCAGGAGGAAACTTAAAATACGTAATACCAGGAACAAGCTCCATACACATACATCTTATTCCCGGTAATCTCAATTTAATCCTCACAATATTTTCTAAGCGAAAATCAAAGTCTATGAACTTAGTGGAAAACCAGAAAATGTCAATATTCATCTTCCCACTGGCTCGGAGTTCGATTAAACTTTGAGGGTGGATGGAACATGCAAGTTAGAGCATTTCATTAAGTATCGTTTTTACAGCATCAGACCTTCCCCGCCTGGAAGTTTTTTTCTCCTCTATCCACCATCGGTGACGGCAGCAGAGCCTACATTGAAAATGATTGAAAAAAAAGTAGTAGAAAACATCAACAAAAAATATTATCCCATCAGCCGAAAGATCGTCTGTTCCACGTGCTAAATTCTCACCACATGAGGCAAGGGAAAAAATAGTATCTATATTGGTAACAGGTTAACAGTGGTGGGGTGGGAAGCACCCCAAACGTGGATAAGAGCTGGGATAGTGAGGCAAGGAAAATTAATTCACGCAAAGCGTTAAGCGAGATGCAATGCTTCATAAATTGCTGGAGATATCTTTTGTTTCGAGCGAAGAATCAATAGCTACCTCTAGGAAACGGAGAGGAATTTTCAGGGGTAAGGTAGAGATAGCACTTTTTTTCCTTAGAAAAAAAAGTTTTTTTCACTTTGAATTTCAGGAGACAATGTTAATTTACTCAAAAAATTAGTTGTGGAATCTAAATTTACATCAGAGCAGTTTCATCGTAAAATGTGAAAATTGTAGAAAAATCTTAAAAAAAATGCTTAATTTATTGAATAAACAATGTAAACATTTTGTCAACAAAATCTGATAGACATTTAACTAGCTGGCAGTGGCAAGTCTTTTTAGGAGAAAAGCAATTGTATTACCTTGAATTTCGTTATTTATGTTACGATAAGGTTATGGTTTTATTCACAACCTTATCGTGATGGTTGATTCAGAATGAGTGCTAGATATCCATTAGTTTAACTATCAACTGAAGTTTACGCTATAAATAAAAGTCTTGCTGAGAAGCTAAATTTAATTCAAAGATTTTTATTAATCCTTCAAAATTCAGAAAATTGCTAAAAAGAATTAATTTAATGAATAATTAGTCAAATATTTCTTTGACAAATATGATGATAGTTATTATTCAACCAATTGTCAAAATCAGTTCTTTTTTTTAAAAAAAATTGTTCAAATTCAAAAAAGATAAGGGAAAGAAATTGGTTATCTTTCTTTTTACATTTGCATGATTAAATCATATCGATCAGTTTGCATGTAAGTATGAATGCTTGACTACAAAATTATTCTCATGAACTCTGCCACTTTTATTAATTTTATAACTGATTAAATTGACTTCTAAAGTATTTAATTAATTGAATAATTAAAATTTAACGTCAATTAAATTAGAACTGTAACTCTAACCATAAATGATATTTTGTTCAGCCAGATTTAGCTGAAATTAAGAAATCCTACAAGAAAGCAATTATTTAATTAATATTTTATTCAAAATTTCCCAACTTAACCTAATATCATGAAGTTTAATCAACTTGCTTCTACAATTGTCTTCGCCTTTAATATTAATTTTGAAACCTGTGATATGGAAATTGTTTTTTTATTTGCAGTATTTTTTAGAAATTTAATTTTATATCAATTTGTATATTTAACTTTAAACTGTCTTAAATGACTATGCGGTAGAATAATTTTTTCCTCTCATAATTTAAGTTTCTCTAATAACAACAAAGGTAAATTGAAATCCACTAATAAATAAAATGTTTATTTTCCTAGGAAAAACATTAAAAAAAATTAAAGAAATAAAAATCTGTTGCATTGATATACAAATTCTGACTTATTTTTGATCAAAACATAAATATTAATCTTTCAATCCTCTTAACTTAAATCCATTGGCAAGATAATTCTAACTTTATGACTAAGCAACAAAAATAAAATAGAGAATGAAAATATGTCATCAGATTATATTCTTACTGAAGATCAAAGAGTAAAGAAAGTAATAAGAAGCTTTAATTTATAAGAAGAAAGAGTAATTCCTTTACTAACGTTGCAATTTGCCACTTAAATCAGTTTCTTAAAAAAATAAACAAATTTACAAAGCAAGAGCATTCTTTATTTCGCATTCAAAGTAATATTTCTTTTCAATTTGAGCTAATAATTTTTGATGTATCAGAGGTCCAACATTTTTTGATAATGATGTAATTTGACAACTTCATAGGAGGAATTAGAACTTAAAATAAATAATTTTTAATTTGCTCATTATTTGATTTCATTAATTTTAAATTCCTTTTTACGAATAACAATATGTGCTAATTTCAAAAATAAAAATAAAAAAAGGAAATATTTTAAGTAAATATGAAAAGATAAAAAAAAATATTAAAACTATTAATATTTAAAATCATCTGAAGGAGAAATAACAAAATGCAATTATGATGCTCTTACTTAAAAAAATAAATGCTATAATTTTTCACATTTTTTTTTCAGAAATATTTCGGAATATATTGCAATAAGATATAATTCTCTTTTGATAAAGAAAAGGAATAACAAATTATTAAATAGAAAAAGACACTAGAATTTTTTTTATTTGCTCAGAACAATGCAGATTTAAACTTTTATTTTAATTTTTATGTAACAATATAGAAAACATTTATTCATTTTCTCATTAATTAGACATATATTTATAATAATATATATATCTAATGAATGAAATATCATAATATATATAATCTTTCGCATGTATTATTTCTCTAAAAATAATAATAATTATTATTATTATATACATACAAAATCAAGTTACACTATGGAAGATAAATTTAAATCATAGCTTTCAAATTTATCATTTTCCATGATTCAAAAAAAGTTGAAATTCATTTAATGACATCTGAATTAAATATGTTTAATTAAACGCAGTTTCTACTTTTTTCCTTCAAATAGGATAAATAGTATAGCGAAGGAAAATCATCTAATAGATTTTCATCATCTATCTTATAAGCATAAATGATTCACCATTTCACAGCAATGATTTGCACTTCATCATCATTAATTCATTTCATACCAATACATTCTCTTATGTGACAGCCTATCTATACATTTAACTATATCTATTTATACATTTTTATCTATATACAGGAAAATTTATCGTATGATTTACATTAACTGCCAAATTATACTATATTCCAGATTTCTTTATATTCTTGCTCATTTCTTTCTCAAATTACATATTTATGTTTTTGATTTTCAATCCATGCAATGGATATTAAATGTCTTAATCTTTAATTTTTAATCATACATTCTATTATTCTGATAATCAAAAGCTAAGAAAATTTAAATTATTTGTCTTATATATATTTAAAGGTACCTCTTTTATAAACAAAGATTCAGAATGTATTAACTTTTCGAACAGAATTTAATAAAAATATTTGAGAAAGAAATAATTTTAGTAGAGAGCGAAAAAAACACTATTTTTGAAAATATAATAATAAATAAACAAAATGAAAATATTTTTTAGAAAGATATATTTTCGGGAAGATAATGATATCCTTATCATATAAAAAATTTCATTTGTTTTTGTACTGTTCTCTGCTATGCTTTCCCTTTATAAGTAATATTTTATTGAAAAAAAAACAATCATGTTAAACAGGAAATTCTTTTATTAAATATTATAATTTTGTCTAACAAGAATCAGTAAAATTTCTTTGACTTTAAAATTTAAATTAGAAAACCCGTTTATTTATTTACGTAAAATATTTCAGAAAAATTTTATATGAATCTAAAAAAAAACTCTCCAATATGTCATTCCAGTTCATTTACTGCTTATCTTAAACTTCGTAATCTTACTAACTTCTTTCAGCGACCTGCTGTTCACCCGTTTTTTTTTCATGGTTTTATTTTAATCATGCAAATCATCTTATTTAATCTACACAATTAATAAAGTGATATGTTAAATCATTCATTCAAAATAACTACATAAAATTTTTATTAATTAATAAAATTTGCATATTAGTGAATTCAAATACCAAATAAAATTGTAGTTATAGATCCATTGTTCCAGTTCTGAGTCTGAAATAAAGTTTTGTTTTGAGAGATATATCTAAAATTGAAAGAAAATAAATGCAGAAAACCACTATCTACGTGTTATATCTGGCATATCTAAGTGTTGAGAGCTTTCACGTGAAATATAAATTAGTGAACCAAAATATCGTGGATATCTAAGGATCAAAAGGTTTCATATAACAGAAATATTATCAAAATAGATTGGTTCTTTAGTTTCCCAATTATGTCAAGTATATAGATAACAATTATAAGTTAACTACAATTTTTTTTGTTTAAATTTAATATTTTTTCGCCTTCTAGTAGCTCATGAACTGGGTAGAGCGTAGTGATGAACAAGAAGAGAAGATGTAAGGCTCTATCTTTCGATTTCAAACTTAATCAGGAATATAGACTACCTTTAACTTAATGTGCTAAAAAGTGGAATTTTCATTTTGCTTGCGTTATATTTTTTTAAGTCTGAAATTTAAAATCCAATGTTAAAACAGGGAAATCTATCCATATGAAGAACAATATAGAATGTATAAAGTAACATATCTTGGAGAAATCACTAAATGATTTAATTTATCTATTAATTGAGATTTAAGTTTAAAAAAACATATTATTTTTATAGATATTTATAGGTTTTCAACATTTTCAAATTTGAGACCTTCAAGAATCGGATGTAAAATAGATTATAAGATTCCGAAACAAAATTCAATCAAAAGGGGTTCAAATTAAGTAAAAACGAATGGAAAAGTATGAATTTCTGAACACTTTCGGTTGGATCTTTATATTTGATTTTTCAGAAAATCACGGAATAGATTTAAAAGTGTTATTAGGGGGGTTTTGTGATTTTTTAAATGTACTGAAGGAGATTAAGCAATTGTTCTGCCAAATTATTACCATGAGTACCACTTGATTTCTTCAGCACACCATATTTTTCGCCATTCATGGGTATTTCACTCACGGCCTTGAAACGGTATACTAGATCAAGTGAGATAAGATCTCCCATTAAGGTGATTTAATTCACTGAATTACTGTCCCGTGTTGAATCAATACGAGGGTTCTATTTTGGATGAACTTGTTAATTACGAGCTAGGATTTAGCAGATGTATCCCACTTTTCTAATATAATACCAAGACAATTATTTATTTATGAATTTAAAACAAGTATTCATTTATGATTCTTTCCAGTTAAATAAAAAAAAACTTTTATTGAAGTTTTTAAGTGAGTTGAATTTAGAGAAAATATATTTATTTACACAGATTTCAGAATCAAAGTAGAACTCCCAGTAGTTCAACCAAAGACAAAACCCAAAAATAACACACTTCTAGTTTACGAGAAACAAATGCGCTGCGTTATTTCATTGGGCTACGAATGTTTAGAGAAATTCTAATATAATCGCTATGTAGTATCCGGAAGCGTAAAATATTACTCTGTAAGAACGAAACACCCAAAGATCAAAGGCAATCTTGGATATCTGGCCAAGTTGATGGGTTGCTATTGTGCAGCAGATGCGGTCCACTATCAAACGTCCAAAACATACGCCAACCTGAACCATTTATTTCGGTTTTTACCTTATTTTTATTATCTGTTTCCCCTCCTAAAACACCTCAAGGAGAAAACCTATTTCGACAGAGTTCAAACCTTAAACGTAACAAGAAAGAAATAAAGATAAACATTGTCTGTAAGGAAGATCAAATCGTCTACCCGGAGAAAGGAAAGAAAATCGTTCACCTCTCAAAAGTAAGTGTAAAAAAGCATTGGCGCAGATGTTATTCAAATAGTTGGCCCCTGCGAAAGTGAAGTCAGATGGGTGTGTATATAAAGTCTGAATTTACATCGGTTCTAAAACAAGTGGTTTTTCTCGAGAATAAAAGTGAAACTCAGAAAGTTTTCTTAAGCTGTTTTGAATTCTCTAGTGTAGTGCTTGCAATAAATTTGGTTTTCGGACAATCTGTTCCGTCTTGTATTCAACAGCTTAAGAAAATGTTGCAAAAATGACACTCAGCATTTCTCTCACCAGAGCTTTGAAAAGCAATGAAGAATACTGAAGTATTGATATAAAACAAATAAAATACCTGATACGTTAATTTTTGTTCTTGTTTTGTGTTTAGATAAGCAAATTTAAAACAGCAGTGACAAGATTTCTTTTATAGAATTTTTCTATCTAAAATTAGAATAAAAATTTTGGATAGCTTTTCATAAATGTCTATTTAATTGTAACTATGAAAAACAGCATTTCTATAAATATTATTTGGATTATAGTTACCTAAAAATCGTTCAGAAAAAAGTATGATTCAAGAAATTACAATAATATATAGCTTCTCTTTATTCCACAAGAATTCAGGGAGCATAGATAGCAAAGCATAAAAAGACAATACGTGTAGATATAAACAAAACAGTAACAGAAAACAAAATTCTGATTAAATAGCAGCATGTCAGAAAAGAGCTCAGAGAATTTTTTTTAAAAAACAGCGCTACACTGCGTGAAAAAAGTAGAAGGACAATAGATTATTTTAAATAAATGAATAATACAACATTTTTTAAATAATTATTTTGCATACAAAATTTTTACAAGCAGATACCTGTATCTACATAAAACGAAATAGAACACATTTTTAAAAAAAGTAGACTTAATTTAAAAAATCAGTTTTGACGATGTCATAATCTGTGAAAAAAGTAGAAGGACACTTCTAAAAAATGGGTGTACTTTATTACTTAATATGGAATTCTTCTTTCATTGGCTTGAATTACTTCAAAAATTCTTTTGGGCATTGAACTATATAAAGATTGCATTTCTGTTTGGCAAAATTTGTCCCATATACATTGAAATGATTTCTGCAGTTCAGCTACAGATTCAAACTGTTTCCTCCCTCGTAAACGCGACGTACAATCATCGATCATAAGTTCTATACAATGTTGAGATCAGGACTTTTGGTAGGCCATTGTAAAATACGAACTTTGTTTGCTGGAAAACAATTTTTAACACCATCTGCTGCCTGAATTGATGCTCCGTCTTGTTGGAAAACCCAGTCGCATCCTCCTAACTCAGGGCCATATGGAAAAAAGATTTGAGTTTAGAGTCTGGATGGTTCTGTCTACCATTTAGAAAAACTATATTAGTTCTACCTCCATAACCAACTGCTAACGAAGCCATTAGATCTCCTCCTCCCATTTGTCGAGTAGAATAACCTCTTCTTCATTACCAAGACAGTGCCAATAGTACTGATAACCGTCTGGACCATCCAAATTGAGCTTTTTCTCATCGGAAAATACAACTGATGTCCATTCAGAGTTCCAATACATGTAGTCTTTAGCCCACTGCAGTCGGTGCTTAACGTGTCCTTCATTACACTTCGGATGGTGCTTCCGTTTTTTGAAGATGAACTTTTTTGAGTTTTTTATATAGTTCTAGACAGTTCTTTCGGATACATGTGTAATCCCTGGTAGACATTGAGCCTTGTTGACACTTCCACCTGTATTTTTGAATTCACGAACGATTTTTCTTTGATCACGTTGTGTAAGTTTTTTGGCCTTCCTTTCTTTTTTTTTCTTCTGTCACTTTCAGGGTTTCTTATGAAGTTCGAAACCATATTAGGACTGATATGTAGCTGCCAAGCAATCTCTCTTATTCCTTTTCCTTCATTTTATAGACAACTATTTGGCCCTTCTGGAACTCACTTAAGGATTTTCCTCTGGGCATTCTAAAACCAATAAAAACTATGAATTTCTAACTAAATACTTTATTCATGACAAAAAGTTATTAAAAGTAAAAGAATACACAAATCTTTATGGTTTCCAACAGCTTCAAAATCAATTTTTAGGATGTGTCCTTCTACTTTTTTCACACACCAAAAGTTGCTAAGTATTGAATTCTCAACCTTAAATAGAGGTAGCAAAAAATTTCTCACCTAACTTAAATTAAAACATTAACAAAACAACCTCTTTAAAAAATCAGATAAAAAGCAGTAAGATTAAAGCAAAATGTACAAAAAAATGACTGTCCTTCTACTTTTTTCACACAGTGTATATGCTCAATACTACAAAGAGGGAAATTATTTCTCTCGCTTTGAAATTATATCTTTCCTACATGATAAGAAATCTTCTAGAAAGAAATTCTGATCTCTTATCTTAATAGAAATATTGCTTTGGTTTTAATTCCAGGTCCTTTTCTTTTTTTCGTAACTATCGCTTAAGTTCCCCATCTAACCGTGATTCAAAACTACGAGGTTCTGGCACTTCGAAATTATATCTTTTCAACATGATATGAAATTCTTTAGAAAGAGACTTTGATCTCTTATCTTATTAGAACTATTACTTTGATTTTAATTCCAGGTCCATTTCCTTTTTTTTCGTAACTGTCGCTAAAGTTCGTCATCTAACCTCGACTCAAAATTACGAAATTCTTCCCAAATTAGCTCTAGAGTTACTTTAATAGAGAACGTTAATAGGACTAGACAAAACTAAACTTGTCTCTAAAGTTATCCTGAAGATGGTTGAAAGTTTTGAAGATAGTCTAATCGACACCATTAAAGAATATATATAAATCTTTTTTATGGATAATGATAACATTGCAGTAAAACTACATTACAGATTTATAACTATTTATTTGGTCTTCAAAACAAATGCTCCATTTTCTAGCTATTATAACTTTTTCTAAAAAATGTTAGGATAGACACAATAAAGGAGAACATTTAAAAGTCTGTTTGAATAAGTAATAAATGTCCTAATGAATTTTTGTCAAATGCGCAACATCTACGGGCAAATTCTTTCTATCGACATGATTTGAAGTATGATGCACATTCGACAATTACCTGTAAATGTATATCTAACATTTTGAAATTATTTTTATGTTTTCATTTTATTTCATAGATATATTTCGATGTGAATCACGGGGAACGAACTGAATACAAAAACAAACAGAAAATCTTCATATGATCTATATATGGAGTCATATGGATGTTATTCATATTCTCAAAGGAAATTACTTTAGACAATGATTTATTCCTTTTTTTACATAATTAGGCATATATAAATTGCCCAAAATATTAAATTTTTCATATAATTTTCACAACGAAATAAAGATAATTATACTGTTGATAAAATTATTGAACAATTAGTTTTTAAATAATGTATAAATGCTCTGTAAATTGTCATTCAAATATTTAATTATTTCAAAATTATTGTATGTTTGTATAATTATCAAATGAAAAACAATGTTATTTTCACCAATTGTTATATTTTTAAAAAATATAGCAACAAATAGAAATTCTAAAAATAATTTATCATCATTGTTAAAGGAAAAAATAAATTATGTATCAAGTTTTAGAAAGTATGCAACGAAGATTAATTTAATACTGAGTAATTTCTAATGTATTTAAAAATCAAAAATTTAATTGTAGCCCACTCAATTAGTTTAAAAAAATTTATGATTGCTCCTGACAAAAAAATTATCTTATGAAATCCAAAATATATTAAATAATTTAACTGTTTCATTATAAGCTTAAAACTTATCTTAATAGAAGGGGCAAAATGACTAAGAATCAAGCATAATGACAGTTTTTGATTCCAGGATTATGATTTGTCTTTCATTGATTTATAATTTAATATTAAACTATAACTCAATATTTCATAGTAATATTGATTTCTTGATAATTGAATTTCAATTTTATTGCATCGTAACTTTTTAAAGTGGAGCATACTCTATGTTTGAATGAATTCTTAAGAATACCGGCTATGAGCAGTTCTTTGTCTTTTCAGTACTAGTATCTAAACTCAAAGCATTGAATATGACAAGAGCTTTAAAAACATAAGCAAAAAATATTTTACAGAAAGTCTAACTTTGTACATAAAGAATAGTTATACACATAATGAATAATTTACTTGCACGAATTATACTGCTGATTAAAAAGTAAAACTATTGTATAACTACCCTTTAGGTGCCAAATCCGTAATGTCAAAAATCTAAAAAACAGCAAATATTTCGAAGCTAATTGGAATTGTTAAATGGCATTGCATTTAACAATCTCATTTACCAGATAAAAATACGAAGACCATTAAAAAGTAATAAAAAAAGTATAGTCATCTTAAGTAGATAAATTACAGGAAAATTTCTTTTATTGAATAGCTCAAAGTTTATCATCAATCTATGTCCTCACACAAACTCAATTTGATACATATGATCATTTGAAGAAGAAAGAACTACTTGTTGATTGGTAAAGAACTATGGAAGTACAATTTCTTTGTGTCAGAATTTTGACAGCTACAAGTTCTGGTGCCATTCCATCAGAAAGACTTGATAATTGCCCCTAGACTGCATTACAACTTGGTCTCTACCATCCTAAGCGTGTAATTTAGCCTCCACCATCCCTCGTCAGCATGATCGTCTTCGACGTGAAATCGAATGTCGATAGTGAGCCAGGATTTAGTTCCAGGAACGAAGAATCTCCTGGAAATGGTCCGGGTCATTAAATATCCATCAAGAGAGTCAAAGTCTGGGTGATGTCCCGAACCTGTATTTTAAAACGAGTGCCTACAAAATATCGGCCTGCTATAGAGCCCATTTTTTTCAACGATAAATTTATATTTCGAATGATAGTTCTGAGATAGAAACTCTTTGTGAAAAGGTTTACTTGAAAATTCCAAGAGGTTGTGTTATGTTTAAACGGAATGTAGACGCCAAACGTATCAGAATTTAACCCCTGAGATTTCAATTTGGTATTACGTAAAAAAATCTCGCTTTCTGAACATTTCTTCAGGAAGCCAATTCAGATCCTAAAGTGAATTATTTATAAAAATAAAAAAAAAGAATGAAGGTTGGTAACTAAAATTTTGCATGACTTTGCTAAAATTTTGCTTGAGAATCTAAAAGTCATAAAGCAACGTTTCGTATATTTTTTCCAATGTTTATCATTCGATCAGAAGAAAAGTATATCGGGTGTAGAGAAAAATAATTAGTAATTCAGATCAAATCAAAGAAGTTTAGACTGAATAATCCTGCAATAGATTCTTCTAAAAATTGTGCAATTAAAATAGCTTTATGATACATTTTACTTGAAAATGTAAAAAAAAATGTCGGAAAAAATGGCGCAGACAAATTTTAGGGGCCTTAATGTAGCTTTATGTAAATTTATTTAACATCAAGATCTATATTATAATACCTTGTATATATATATATTTTTTTGCTTTTTCAGTAAAAAGTTCGTAGACATATTTTTTTATTAATATTAAAATAAAAATAAAATTAATAAGATAAAAATTGATAAAAAATTAAGATTTCAAATAAAGAATGCTGGACACAAATGGATTCAATTCGACTCATGTTTGCTTTAAATTTAAAAAGTTATTATATGCAAAATCCTTATCTTTTAAATTTTTCTGTACATCATTTACTTTAAAATGAATTATACATATATAACAAAGAATATCGGTTTAATTTTTTTAAAATAAAATAAATTAATAGGTCTTTAATGGCGCTTAGCTTTGTTTTTAAATAAAATTTTCTTAAAATAATCATTGAACAAATTATATATAATATGATTATTAATAAATAAAATGAGATAAATTACTTTAATTATAAAAATTAGGCGATATAATTTAAAATCACTTTTTATTATTCTCAATATTTTAAACAAAACAAATTTTTAAGACAATGTATAAAATAAATAAGAAGTTCAATAACAGTATTTGCTGAAAAATATTTGTCATTCATCTATTCGACTTGCGTTTGTCAGAAATTATGCATTAATGTAAGGAAATTATGCATTAAACGAATATTTAAAATTAAAACCAAATAAATATTAAAATAATATAAAATTTAGTTCATAACTTTTTTCTTTAAAATATTTTCAATTTACATAAGATCCACTGATATATATATTTGACTGAAAAGTATTTTAAACTACGGCTATCCTCTTTGGAAGTCTGCTGTTTGTGTATGCTGGCTCTGAAGAGCAAAGATTATGAAAATATTACAACTAATAATGATATGGTAATAACTGACAAATATCTACCGAAAAATGAATTTTGAAAATTACTTTTTAAAAGCTCCATTTTAAAAAAAAATACTAAAATTAATTGCATATTCTTATTTAAAAATATATGGTGTGTTAGAAATATTTAACGACAGCAACTTTAAAAGGAGTATCAATCTATTATGCTTAATTTTAATATAGGATTTGATTTTTGTTGTGGTCAGTCAGCAATGTCAATCAAAATTTTAGATAAATTAATAAAAATATTATAATGTACTAGAATATCAGATTACTCAGCTTAAAAGTTCAATAGGATGTAGCAATTGTCTGTCATTGTCATGCAAAAGAGAAAAAAAATAATTAACTAAAAATTTTTTTAAAATTTAAAGCCTATATGAAAAATATACAACACATTAATTGTGAGAGAACATATCATGAAACATATTTCTGTTGCCTAATTGGGAAATAATATAAGTTTCTCAATAAAAATATTTATAATTTTGATGAAAAGATATTTACTTTTTCAAAATATCGATATTTTTTATTTCTATTTGTGCGTAAAAGAAAGTTGAATAATCTCGATTCAAATTTTTAAAACATTAACTATGCATTTTTTGTCAAATAATTTTTTAAGCTTGTCGTTATTTAAAACTGTCAGTCACAATTTGTATAAACATATTCATACAGAATATTCGCTAATGTCAAAATCGATCTAACTTAAAAGCTTGAAAAATATACTAAAGTATTTTTTATTTGAAATTGCGATATAAATGTATATAATTATTTTAGTATACTTATATCTACTTCACTCTCTATATGCATGAATTATCTTAATAATATCGCATATCCAAATCAAATTAAAATTGGAACTAACTTCTTTAATTATTTAATGCAATCGAACATATATGTTGCTAGGATTTAAATTTCGTATTTTTCATGTTCTGTTAATTCCAGAATTGAAATAGTGCAGTGGAAATGGCATGCATAATGTAAATGTGACCCAAGCCTTATAGGTTGTAACGTAACGTTGCGGTAAAAAATAAAGAACAAAAAAATAAATCAGAATATAGGGAAGGGTTTTTATTTCTCTTATACGAGGAAATATTGAAAGAGAAAATATTGAAATTGTCAACATATGTTTTGACGAATTTTTACGTTTCAGAACAGGTGGAGTTCGAAGATCACATTTTTAGAATAATATCTTCTGTACGTCTGACATATTATAACTCAGAAACACTTTGAGCTGGAATTTGTGGTTTATACCAAATTTGCAGATTTACATCAAGTCTTGACAAAATTTAACAAAGGAATTTATCTATCCAATAGTTATAACATAATTTAAAATGATAACTACAAAAATAAGAAAGTTAGGGAGAGAAAATTTGACAAGCAAATTTAACTTCTGAAGTATAAATTTATATCGTTACAAAATTCATCAAGTTATTGACCATTTTTAGGTGTGTACCTTCAAATTAAATTAAACGCTATAACTCTAAAATGTAGTAACTTAAATATATGTGATATTATATGTGTTATTTTGATTATAAATTAATCCAATGTCAAATTTTGGTTTCAATCGGTAGGAAAAAAGATGTCCAAAAAACATATTAAGTTTCCAAGTATTTTTGTATCAACCATATTCTAGCATTTTGCTATACACATTAACAACTATAGCACACTAATGTTCACTAGTATCATGTGTTTAATTATATACTAGTAGATTTGTTTAAGAATATGCAAGAAAGTTTCAGTGAAATTGTACTTATTTTTTAGCATATGATAGTGGCTTATCCTTATAAATTTCACAGAAAAATGAATGAAATAATCTCAAAAAATGAAAATTAGTTTACAAATTTTCAAAGAAATATGCCAACAAAAATGGAATTTTCATTTCTTGGTGCTTAAAATGGAAGAAAATTAACAATATTTAGAATTTGATTTTAAAAAAATGAGAGCAGTTTAATTTTCATCTCAGAAAGAAAATGTTTTTCTAAAGTTTTTACCGAAGTAATATTTTTTAAATAATTATCAAAAATTTAGAAAACTTACCGAACAATTAAAACTGTAAAAAGGTCTTTTTTTAATTCTAAAATAGTGTAAAAATATTTTTGTTTAATTATATATTTGCAGTTTCGTGAAAAAATGTTAAAATTTTGTTTAAATTGTAATTAAAATTACAAAATAAAATCAATCAAAATTATACATTTTCTTTCACTAGAATATATGAGCACCAAAATCGGTAGTTATGCTCTGTAGAGCTAGAGAACTAATACATACTTGAACTCACATAGGCAAACATTCTCTCAATTATTATGAGAGAGATATTTTCCGTTTATTGTCGATTATTAGTGACAGTCACACTTTTGGTTAGTTGCAGAAGAAATGTAATAACTTAAATAAGAATATTCTATTCAAATCACGGATACTCAAAAAGATATATAAAATAAATTATATTTGAAGTCATACTAAATATCTCAACATATAAACAAAAGGAAAATAATTTCCCTTATTTTATTATATTCTTAAATTTATTTTAAAAGATTCATTTATAATGTATGGTATTCTTAGGGAGACCGCAAAATTTCGATTAATTTATAAAACCTGTTTCAATTTTGTTATTGAGCAATCCAATATCAAAAAATTTATTTTTAATCTTTGTATTCTGCATTTCTTTATCTGCATAATTTTTAATTAGAAAATCCGTAGAAATAGTTTGAGATTTTATTAAATAAGTATATTAACATGATAATTTTGTCAATTTTATGGGCAATTTTTAAATTGTAATATATTTGATTTAAAGGGATTGATTGAAAAAAAATTGAAAACATGGTAATGATTCGTAAAAAATGTAATTTCGCTTTAATGTGTATTTTCTAACTAAGTGATTCTTAAGCGACTTTCTTCTGTATAGAAAATTCGTTTAATTTCGTATAAAAATGAATTTATTACGAAATTAAATTGCTATACAGAATAAAACATTTCATGTAGAACTATCAAACCAGACAAAATAGTTATTCAATTAAGTTGACATAAAAATTGTCCTTGAATAATTTAATAAATATAAATAATCGCTTATTTATGAAATAAACATTACAAAATTCTAAACTCTAAAAGTTTCTTCAAGATATTTACCTTCTAACTCTAAATGAATGATAAATGTTTCAACTCAGAAGAATTTATTCATTTTTCGTTTTCTGTTTCTGGGCGAATATGATTCAGGAATAGGGCCTCTCAACGAGACTTCCATCTCGGAGAGCTTTGCGGAAGCCTCTTCGCAGAAGAAGGCGAGGACAATGTTTCATCAACACTACACTGTTCTATGAATGATTCATGAGAGTAAACCAAGCACATCTATAAAAGACATCCCTTCGTGACAGAAGGCTGGATTCAGGAGGCGAGATGACAACAAAAAAGAGCTACGGTGGGGAAATATATTAATCTTATGACTCGTGGTAATAGGAAACATGTTCAGTTAATGTCACTGGGAATCTGTGTTTGAAATATATATTCATTATTTTTCACTAAAAATATTGAAAATATTTGTTAAAAAATATGCAAAAAGTGAATGATATTTTAAATGTATCAAACTTACGAAAAATTTATTCAGAAATTTATTTAAAAAGTTTTCAGCTGATAAAATCTACAAATTGTATTTCAATCTTAGTTTAATTCAAATGCTTGCGCTTTTAAATTTGAATGTAATTAAATTTAGGAATGTAATTATATTTACATTACTAAAATTTATTGGTAATGTAAGAATAACTATATTTGGAAATATAAAGATATTTATTTGCTAAATCAGTTAATTACCATGAAAGAAAATGCTTTGCGCAACAAATAAATTTATATAATATTGAATAGAAATGTATAAATTTGGCATCTTAAAGGACATTTTTGACTAAAACAACCACATCATGTACATATATATTTTGAAGAATGGGAAACCTAGATATTTTTAGATTTCTAATTATCATTAATCTAAGAATCTAAAAATTATCTTTTTTAATTAATCCAATGTAGTTTTCAGTAAGGCTGTATCTAGAAAAAAATATATTTTTTAAATAATTCTAAAGAATAGATTTTATTTTTTATATGAAATTCAAACAGTTTTTCTTGTTTGATAGAATATTTATTCATGAAAGTTTCTGGCATTTCTTTATTACTTTTTCTTCACTTGAAGTCATATTAATGATATATATCTAGGTCCCACCCTAAGACACTTAGAAATAAATACTGAGTTATTGAACCACCACTATAGCGAGAGTGGTGGGAACTATGGTTAAGTCCTAAGGGCATCATCGGCGACGATACAACCCTAACCGTAGGAAGAACGCTCCGTCATCGATGGAAGGGACCAGATCCACCCTCTTTAGTGTAGGTGGCGAGATCCAACCACCATTAGATCCATATTCCACCGAGATCCAACCAACATCTCATTCTCAATTACGAGGTGCATCCCTCGTCGGTTTTCTTCATTTGAGAAATGAAAGCATGTAATTTTTGATTATCAGCACAAATTGCAAGAGGAAACTGATATGATATTAGAGGAAAAAAATTAATATGTAATTTCAAATAGATTATTCAGGCACACATTTCAATGGCAGTCTGATGACATGGGATTTGACTTCATTAAGAATGTACACAATATAAAAAAACAGTTGCAAAAATATTTTTTTTAAAGTCGGATTAATGTTAGTTGTCATTTAGCTTAAAAACTTTAACTAAATTAACGGCATCAAATTATTCATAAAAGATTTAGATGAAATTTAACACATCTAATGCTCGTAGAGAAATGTCATGAATAATATTTAGAAGTAGATAGAAAATAAGCGTCTTAAGAAATGTTTAATTTATTGACATTTCAAAGTTTCATATTAAAATCAAAATTTTCTATTTCCTTATTAATAAACTTGAAAATATCTATTATCACCAATTTCATTAAGTAGTGTCTGTTTTAATTAATCTCTTGCAAAATTATTATTTTTTTAATAAAAACTTATTATTTAGTATTAAATACACACTGAGGCAAGTAATTTAATTTCATCATAGCTTTTTAATTAATCCGCTGTAGGCTTCTAATTTAAAAATAATTTATCACAAT
This sequence comes from Argiope trifasciata, assembly GCA_026543055.1. Classification (NCBI taxonomy): domain Eukaryota; kingdom Metazoa; phylum Arthropoda; class Arachnida; order Araneae; family Araneidae; genus Argiope; species Argiope trifasciata. The sequence goes on from JAPMOQ010032104.1 coordinate 1,254,009, forward strand.
TATGATTTTAATTTCCTTTTTATAATCATAAGTGGTATAATTTTTCATTGCACAAACAAAGGTTTCTAAAGTTATGGAATTTTAATGCCCGATACCCGCGGCTAATATTTTAATGAACATAACATTTATTTCGAAAGAATCAATCCATGGAATTAAAAAAAAACAAAAATAAATGTTTGAAGAAAGATTTTTTTTTAAAGTACAACACCTTTAATGAAATTTTGTTAAGAAGATTTTGTAATTACCTCTGCTTTATTGATTTTTGGCAGAAAGAAGCTTAGAAATTGATATTTTATAAAAATACTTACAAATGATTTCAAAGAAAAATACCGCAGTATTCTTTTCATTAAAACTTTGAAATAAATAAATATTTTTGAAGGAATGGTGGGCAAAAAATGTGAGAAATGACATATGAGTTAATTGAATTTTAAAATAATTCTTAAAGAAACCGAAGGATGTCATTTTTAAGCCTCTTTATTATTTTTAACGCATAAAAATATTATCTGTTAAATGAAGTTTGAATAAAACTTTCCGTGTATGTTTCAGATACCTTTTTTTCTTTCTGTTTTAATTAAAAATAAAGTAAAATATAAAAGCAAACAAAATCGATAACTTTGCTATTTTATTTTTTTTTTGCAAAAATTTAAATTGTAGAAATAATTGTGCTAAATACATGGTATCCGTAAAATAAAAATAAAAAATCCATGTGTAAGTTAATTTCTAAATAAACCTCTATGTTTTATAATATACAACAGTAAAAAATTTTAAGTACTGCTACCTCAATTTTCTTGGCATATTTTAAGTTGAAATACAGTTGTTGTTATAGTATATTACTGATATATAATGTAATGGAATATATTATAATGCAACCAAAAAATGCTCTTCTCTCGACATTTTTAAATCATACGCAATATACTGTATCTTTTGTTTTGAAGGTAATATAACGACGAAAATAAAAATTAACATTTTGGCTTATTTCCTTTAATGGCTACATTTTTTTATAGAATTTGCAAAGTTGATGGAAAATCTGCAAGCCAAATTTCATTTATCAAGGCTTTGGCATTTTTAAGTTAATCACATTCAATATAATAGATCATTAGACAATAATTCTGAGATTTCTTGTCCACACGTGAAACGGATAGACAATTCTGGCGACAAATAATGCTCGTCAAATTTGAACCTGTTCCAGAACGCGACACTTCAAACATTTTGCTGAAATTTCAGAATATTCAAATCAACATAAGCACATTATGGAAAATCAAGCAATCTCAGTCTCAGACAACATTAACACCTTGGAAATCGAGCTGCAAACAAAACTTTTCCGATTTTGAATTACTATGTTCCGACTGACGGAAAGATTTAGAGCCAAGAATAATTTTTAATGTAAAAATTCTAAAAGTAGAGATTCTTTGAAATTTTTTCAAAGTCTTTAAAGTTGTTATTGACATTGACATAAAGCTTTTAGATTCTTGTGTTTTGAATCTAAGAAAAAAGATCATTTATGTATGTTAATTTTACAAGATATGCCTCGAACTGCAGCAGGATTTGTAATTTTTTATATATAAATCGATAATATTCTATCAAATCCCTTCTTATCCTTATCCAAATCTTTTTGAACTGATCATGCGTAAATCTTCTGCTGAACGAAAAGGTTGATCGACTCAAATTGAAAGTTGTCAAGGTCCTTGGAAAACCCAGGCGTAACCCCTTTTTTATTATCCGACATTTATAAATATCCAATTAAAAAAACCTTTAAAATGGCTTTGGGGTGATGTTGCCAAGGAAAGCAAACATCGTAAAAGAAACATTGTTTACAAGGCTGAAAGACCGGAAAGAAATGGGACCTAGGGAAAGATGGCGTGCAATAAAGAATGGTCGTAGGAATTTATTAAAGGGTACTTAACTTATCGACATTTTTTATGTTCTCCTCAGACACATAATCGCATTTCATGTGATATTTATGAGACTTCCTTATTATTTTCTATTTTATTCTGGGTCAATTCGTTTCCTGCTTTTTAAATAAAAACCCAGTCATGTCCAAACTTCGGCTCATTATTCTGGCATTTCATTGCAGCCGACAACCACGTTTTGTCAATATTATTAGTGGTTCTTTTCAGAAATTTTATCTCATTAGACGTTTTTATTTACAGGCTGCTTTCAAGTTTTTAATAATTGCGGACATTCATATATTTTGAGGTTCACCGGATGCTCTTATAATGGCTTGAAAATATGAATATTTACTTTGAAAAACTATTATTTGTAAATACATGGTATATTTTATAGTCATGTGCTATCTATAATTTTCAAATATTTAGAGCCAGACATATATCTCCAATAGAGAAGATATCTTAAATTATGTAAATGTACATGTCATGAGATTTGATTGAATAAATACAATACTTAAAAAATTCCAATATCCATTTGTTATTTCTATCAGCCATTTTTGATAAAAATTCTTAATGCGCTAGCTAATTTATGAAATAAAATATTGATAAACTAGAAAATTTATGAAGTTACTGATACCATCATTAAAAATAATTTTGTACCTTTTTGACGATTGTTTGCAGAAAATCTGAGAATCAACAAACAATATTTCGTTGAAATGAGCATTGATTGATGAAAAATTATGAAATTCAAAGCTTCAAAGTTCGGCCAGTATAAGTCGAAGAAATTAGGATTTTTTTTTTCATGTTGTTGTTATGCAAGTGTATCAAGAATATTTTACTAAATATAATTCATAACATCTTGAAACTCTAAACATAATTGAATTATCTAATTTTTTCAGCATATCTTAGTTTACATAATGAAAAATATATTTATCACCCATTATTTTTTTTAATTATTTGGCTAAAAGTAAATTAGATGTTGTGTTTAACTATAGAGCTCCGTTTCTATAAAAAGCTATTTAAATCTAAAAGTGGATAAAGAGATGAAAATGAATTTAATTATAAATTCGAATATTTCAGATTCAGTTATCTTCAGTTTATTTATCTAATGATTCCAATTACATTCAGATATTTCAGATTCAGTTATCTTTAGTTTTTTAGTCTAATGATTTCAGCTACATTCTTTTAACTTAATCAATAAAATAACACTGATAAAAAATTTCTATAAAATTTCATAGCTTTTTTATTTTTATAGGAATATATTTTTCATAGATCTTAATTTTGAAAAAATAGAAAATATATCAGTAATTATATTTTGCGAATTGAATTTTGAATAACGATGATGGTAATGAATTTCTGAAAATGGGTTTTACTTTGCTTTGTTTAAAAAATTATTTGACATGCTCAAAAATATCACTTTTATTATTGAAAAAATCAAATCTATAGTTTTAAACTACAAATTTCTTTAAAAAACATATTATAAATTATAATTCTGTGATGGGGTAAAAATTATTTATCGTTGTAAATTTTGATTATTTTTGATAATACCAGTTAATCTTAAAATAAATATACAAGAATATGATATAATGTTTTTGTTGTAAAATATCACTAAGCTATTCAAGATCTATAGATAGCTTTTTTTTCTTTTTGCAGTTTGAAAATCGTTTACTGTATTGCCAAATATTGTTATTTAAATGATACAAATATGAATTAAACAGTTTAAATTAAATGAATTTAAATAATGAATTAAACCGGTTGAATATGAATTAAACGTTATCGTACGTTGCCTAATAAAGATGTCTTCGTCCCAATAAACTTCTGTATCTTAAGCGATTATACAAAGTAACACAAGTGATCAAATCACGTGTTTCAGAATCCTGTACATGAGAGTTTTGTGCTTCATTCTGAAGTGCAGAAATATGATATGCATTTAAACACTTTGTTTCAAAACCAAAATTCAACACCGAGCTACATTCTACACCGAGTTCCAAGAAATTTTATATCAAATTTCATTGATCCAAATCATCACGTTTATGAGTAATTGATTTTATTAGAATGAAAAAGTACAAAACCAAATCCATGTTTCGAAATGATAAACTCGACCCTGGCCAAAAGTACTTTAAAATTTACATCTATATCAAAATACATAATTTCGATTGAAAAACCATGTACTGAAATTCATTTATCAAAATGATTGCATATTTACTTGCATTGAAACAGACAGACAGATAAGAGATCCATCCCTTAATTCATTTTTATTCGAAATTTTAAACAAACAATAATATAAAATAGTTAAATTTAGGAATAAAATTTATGAAGTTCTTTGTGCTTTTTAACTATAATTTCCCTTGTAATAGGAGTATAGAGCAGATATCCCATGAATAGATTTTGTTCAAAAATACAAATGTACACACTTCTTGATAGTATAGCAAAATTCGCTTTTTTGACTAAAAGTTAGGCTCACACAGAAATAATTTATATTATTTGTTTTTCGTGATGAGGAAAGTCTTATCGAAGATATTCTTTGAAATGTCGCGGTCTGATGTTTTAAAGATTATAATATTTTCTATTTGTATGCTTCGTATGGAATAAAACAGAAATATGAACAATTGATTGCCTTCTATACTTAATAAAAGAAAGATTCTAAATAGTTACTGAAAATCTCTTTTTTCTTAAAAAGGACACTATAAATGCATCGAACCACTTAATAAATAGTTGAAATGTAGTTTAACTTATTTATATATGAAGCATAACGGAAAAAACACTATTATAATCAAAAAATAGAACATTTTGACGAATCACAATATTTCAAATTTCCCTGATACTGAAAATGATATTTTTTAAAAAGAATGATGTATGTCTGGATATGCTATGATAACTCAAAAACATTGTAAGCTAGATGGATAAATTCGGTATGTGACCTTTATACAGCATTTTATAATTTCTATCAAATTTCATATAAAATCTATTTAGAGGAAGTCTGGGTGTTTGTTCAATCACGATTGAGCTTGATAATGACAAAACATTAAGAAGTGAATATAACATTTAGTGTTCACGCTTAGCATCTAAAATGTTAATAAGTATTGAATGTGAACCAATTCCGTCAAAGGATTTGTCGTCTGTCGTTCTGTACATTTCTAAGTTAATAAATGTAATAATTCAAATACTTAACAACACTGAAAAATAAAAGATGTTCATAGATCATAGTTCATAAGTTCATAGCATCAGCATCTAAAGTGCAGATTTTTAAATTTTTTTATTCCAATCTGCTTAGGTAAAAGCTTATTTATATCTATAATATTTAAATTCCTTCTTTGTTTTACTACTTTCATTTATGAAATGGAATATAAATTTCATAAAGAAAAGAAAAGAGAATAAATTCCTCCCGTCTTACTTTAACAGAAATTCTCAGAAGGCTAGAATTTGTTTGGGAAAAATCTGCAGACACTTGTCGTTGAGTCATATGCTACTACTAGATTCCTTTTTACGATATCCTTTCCTAATTTTTAAAGATATTTTTAATTTGAATGATGCAAATATAGATTTCTAATAACGGCGTCTTCAAAATAGAAATAAAAGGAAAATTATTCGACTTTAAAAAAGACATAAAAAATTTCATTATGAACAATTCTGAAAAATTAAATTTACTTGTATACATTTTCATTTGTATTTAAAAAATAAATACTAGTTAAAATTTCTGGGTTTTTTATGTTTCCTAAAAGGAAATTAACTTTTATAATAGTTTTCATTGAAAAAGTGTTAAAAAAATGTACATATTTCTATATGTTAAAATTTTTATGTGCCAGAATTTACTTTTTAATCGAATTGTCATCGGTATTATTCAAATTTGATGCCTAAGCAGTTCCAAGCTTGTATATAAACCATAATATTTATAGATTAGGAGTCCTTTCTTGGAACCTAAATAAAACTATCACAGATTGCATGAATCTTATTCACTTACTTACTATTACTTACTGAGTAAATAGGTTTTTTAATGGTTTCATATTTTAAGTCGATCAGGACCACCGCAATGTAATTCTGCTGTACTTATAAATTTTTAATTATTACAACGAATTATTTCAATTCGATGTTAATTCTCTAGAATGATGTAGAACCTTGAAATATAAATGTATCAAAAAGTTAGTAAACGTTTTTGTCTTATTTTTATATACATTCATCAGCTGTTGCAACATTTTATTTACATTTATTTATAAATAATTAGTACAAACCTATCAATGGATTCTTACTAATAGATACTCAACGATCATTAAAGTTAAATGTCATTTTCTAAACAACTATTTTTGTTTTAGCTGCTGCTAAACTACTATTTTTATTTGATATTTGTTTCTTTGGTTAAACGAGTAGTATTTCCCATATTTGTATTAATACAGTAAGAAAGACTATTTCAATAGCTGTTATTTTACACGAAAAGCATTTTTCCGGCTCTCTTTTGTGGTGTGAAATATTACCTTCTGCATAGAAGGGGTAGTAGCAATCTTTTCTTTTCTTTTTAAGTTCTTTATTTTTCATTTTACAAAAACGACCGCTGTTACTAAAAAAGACCTTACCAGAAAATGTCCTCTCGTTATCACTGCATGATCGATAGGGCTCTTTGAGGATCGAGTTCCTCAACAATACTGTTTCCTTAAAAGGGCGAGCGAAAAAGGGTGAAATAGACAATAAAATGGCAAAAATCATGAGAACAGCGTAAAACGCAAACCGTCATTTACTCTTACACATTCCCGCTCCTTTATTTTCCAGTTGTTGGACATTTTTTATTCTTATTTTTTTATCATTCTTTCCTTTTTGTACTTTTTTTTTCTCAGGGAAATATAAGCTACGATGTCGAAGCTAGAGTGTATATATATGTATAAAGCTGCATGTACATACGCGTGTCAAAATCTTTAAAATTTTTGTTTATTTTTTCCCTAGCATTGCTTTATGGAACAATGTGTTTTAGTTGCACCACTAGCAAGCTATTTTTTATTATTGTTTTTTCCCCTTTTCAGTTTTTTGCTGACGACAGCGCTATCTAGTGAGAGAAAGATTAATCCCGACATTCGAAAGCCGAATTCACAAAGGAGAATCTAAAATACGTGGGCTCGTGCTGCTTGCCAAGATGGTGTCGAAATGCATTGTACGACGTCTTATTCCCGTCTCCCCTTTGATAAATAACGAACGGAGCGCGTTTTTTAGAAATTTCAGAAACGCTTAGAGCTATTTGAATAGTATAGTGATATTTTTTTCGCAGAAAGAATTCTTGGAAGAGCTGAAAATTACGAATTTAAGAAAATGCCATTCAGTTTTTATTATCATCGACTCAAAACAACAGACTATTTTCTTCTATCACTTTTAAACAGGAGAACTCCATTTACTAGTTACCTGTTTTTGGAAATATAAAATAGGAGAAATATATAGAAAAATAAATTGTATAAATTTTAGGATTGACATTTCTTAAGTTGAAGAAAATAAATTTGAATTTGAATGACATCTTTTATTTTGAATCATATTTCTTAGAATAAACATTTTGAATTCCAGATTTATATAAAATTTCTCATAATAATAAAATATTATTTATACAAAGACATTCAGTGAAGCTGTTTAGATTTTAGATTTCCAGTTTACTTTATTTTAATTTTCTCTATAGATGTTGACAAATTACTTCGATATATTTTTTTAGAATGTAAATCTTTTCGAACATTTAATATTTCAAACCAATATATCTCAAATAAAGGGCACGCTATGCATATCTATGTATATATGTGTCTGTAAATCTATTTCTATTGATAAAGCGTGTGCTCTAGAATTATAAAATTTAATTTAAATACATTTCGTGGCTGAGAATGTGCATCACTGAAACGAGAGTTTTGGAATTTTACAAAATTTCAATTAATTTAAATTTAAGTTATGTTGCAACTGCTCCGTTGTTATGTTGCCACAGCAAAATTTATGTTCTATGTTGCAGCTGTAGAGGATATATTGTTTGCTTTAAAGCCTTTTTGGATCTGACAGAAATTTTATTTCACTGAATCAGTGTTGACTCAGTGAAATAAAATCTCTGTGTTATTAAAATAAAATTTAAAAAACTGATTTTTAAAAAGTATCTAAATATCTTTGAATTGAGAATGCCTGTATGACATAATTTATTTCGTTTTTAAACTTTCTTTCTTCAGTAATGGGAACTGAATTCAAACAACAAAAATATAATTTAAATTTTACTACTAGTAAATCCATGAGTCATTAAAGATTTTGAAAGTAGATATTTTAAAATATAATTTCTGTTAAATATGTGGCAACAAAGGACAAAAATAGTAAAATGCTGTTAAAGTAATATGGTTTGAATGCTTAACAGTCATTAAATATTATTATACAGTTTTTCAATCTAATCATGCTTTTTAACTTTGAAAAATCTTGTTAAGAAAAAAACTCCAGTCTAAAATTTCCAGTTATCCGCAAACTCAAAAGTGGTCAGCTGTGTTGGTGCACGGTGAAATGATCCAACAGTCCCATTAATAAAGAACAACGTTTGTTTAAACACGAACGCATGAACACACAGCCACAAAATAAAAAGAATTGTAAGAACAGCAGTTACCGTAAAATACAGAAAGCAAGTAGAAAATTGGTAGTAAACAGCTGCAATAACACAAAAAGCTCAGAAAATATCCATAAAAAGGAAATCTTCAAACCATTACTCACGTGCTTCAAATGGCATCTATGTCTACTCTCTTGAATTGAACGAGGTTGTCAATTCACTAATAACGCAATGCTCAACTCAGCCTTAATAGACATGCAGCTCAGTGCTGCCTCAGTACTCGGATGTAAATATTCCACACAACTCAATATTGTGCAATATTAGAATCACTTTCAGCTTGAGCTCAACTGAAATGACTGATTCCAGCTCTGGCTCAGTGTTTTTTATAGCCTCCATTGAAAATAAAGAAGGTTCTGGAAGATTCACATCTTAAAAAACATGTCTCCAAATATCTTGGAAATTCTGGAATTTATTTTGTCGCGGAAGTGTGCAAATATGTTTGATGTTATTGATCCGGCATGTATTCAGTATTCTGTAAAGTTATTTTCAAAACTGCTTTCATACGATTGAACTAATTGAATAGAGAAATAACATTTTAAATTCATGACATTATTTCTAAAGTTAAAAAGCTTTTAAATTTTACATGAATTATATGCACATTATACATGTAAAAACAATATATGCCTTTTCTTGGGGGGGGGGGGGGGGGGCATTTCTTGAAGAAATTGTAAAAAAGTCGACTGTGTATTTTATACAAAAAAATGTAATTTATCTGTTTAAATTGCATTTATGTTTCTGAATTTAAGTTTCAAAAAAAATTGTAATTTAATCATTTCGTTATATAATAACTAAAAAAACCGAAATAATGCAATATTGGCAAAATTTTCATATCCTAATACTATATAGTAGTTTTGAAAATGAGGATTCAAGATAGTATTCAAAAAATTGATTTTGTTATTATTAAATGAAATAATTCTAGCTATTAAAAGAGTAAAAGTATACGAATACGACCATTGACAAAAATGGATTTAATTTCACTATAACAAAAACTGCTTAAAGTGGTAAAACAATCGTTTCTTCTTTAATACTTGACTGAGGGAAATTATTTAAATCATAAAAAATGAAATTAAGCTTTCTCACTTTAAAAGAGAATTGTCTTCATTCTTAAGGGATTGTAACGACTGTAGAGCGACACTGATCCTCTTAAGAAATGGAATTTTCGTAAATCCCGATTGAGTAGCTTTTGTTCCAGACACGTCAATTTAATAGTTCTATTTCGTTTCTATTAGAGTTAGTAGAAACTTTCTATTCGAACATTGAAACATTTTTATCCCCATTGAATAAAGAAGGATTTTATTCGTTCTAAATGTATCTCCAGATATTTCGTTTTATAATAATTATTAAAAAGATTTTTTTTTTCATATTTTCTTATTAACGTCCAGAATTTCTCATTGTTTTGCGAAACATCATGTGTGAACATGATGTTTCAATTTGAGGGTTTTGATGCCTCAAAATGGATAGGCAATAAATGGGGGATTTATCACTTTTGAGGCATCAATTTTTCGCTTTTTAGAAAAAAATAATGAAAATAATTTTCTAATTATTAAGGTTATTAGAAAATAATGCCTTATGCACACACACACACACGCACACAGACACACACACACACACACACATATATATATATATATATATATATATACATACATACATATATATACACACACACACATATATATATATACTGAGGGAGAGAGAAAGGGGAAGAATAGAAACCAATAGAGATGTCTCGTTTTTCTCACATGATAACTTGAAACAAGCGATCGTTGATTTCATTTTTTTTAATATAATTTTGGTCTATTTTATTTTGCGTATATTGTGATCCAACAATTGTTTTGATAAATATCCCTTCATATCCAGTAACAGCTACATGAAATCATCCAAAGTTGCTGTTCCAAAATCTAAAGTAACTTGTAATGAAATTCGGCATTTTTATGTAAAATATTCCGCTTGAGATGTTTATAATTAATGTTTTGCATTTCCAGTCATGATTAAATATATATTATATGTTTTTTAACATTAAATATATATTTTACTTTCATAATTTATTATATGTTATATAGTTTTTATACTTTAATTTGTAAATATTAATTATACTTTCAAAATCTTGAAATATTTTTCTAAATTTCACTGCTTAAGATTACCTGCCTAATTTTGTTTAGAAAAATTTATTTTTAACATAAATATTATTTTTTCAGGTGTTATTGCTCTGAAAATGTTAGAACTGCAAGTTCCCCCGTCCATAATGAGTGGGCAACCGATCACACTGAACTGTACTTTTGACCTCGAAGGAGACACACTGTACTCAATTAAATGGTACAAAAACAACATTGAATTTTACAGATACATTTTGAGCGATAGGCCACCCGGACAAAAATATCCTTTACAGGGTATTTATTTAGATGTAAGTATCTCGTCTTATATGTCATTTTTCGGCAATGACGATCTCATTTTGCTTAAGAAAACCAGCCGAAATTGGCATTTTGACGTTTCTAATCAATTTATTTATGTTTTATTAATTAAATGGCACTGGCAAATTATTGCCATGAAAATCCTATTATTGCGATTAATTGTTAGATCTAATTCATATAAAAGTATTATAAAAAAACTATGTACTTAAATTATCTTTTTATCAAAATTTGATTCAGAACAAGAGTTGGAATATGAAAATCGTATACCATTTGATATAACTGTTTCACCCTTGTTTTTGAGGTATGGCCTATGTATGATTTTGAAAGTTCTGATCAAAAACAGTCAATTTCATCTGATTTAACTCTAAATTTAGTATATATCTGCATTTTACATTTTAATTATGTGAGTCAATTCTTATTCATCTATCTCACATCATTTTATAGTTATTGAGCTAACATATTCAAACAGTCAGGTTTTATCTGAATGGGAATTGATAGAAACAGGTAAAATTTAAAGCAATAAAATATGCCAAATTTTATTCCAGCTTAAACCGATTTTGAATTATCGTGTTCACAGGTAGACATAATTCCAAAATTGCATTGTTCCTATTGCAGAAAAACTAAAACGTGTAGCTTTCGTTAAAATTTTGAATGAATATATTGGTGACTCTTATATGCATTTTTAATGTATCCTCCTTATGTATTTTTAAGGCAGAAAGTAAAAATACATAAGTACATTTTCACTTATTAGTCATAAAAGGGAAACAGAAACATTGGTTATAAAATAGTTAAGATTGGCATTAAAAGAGAGTGAATCTTACTGTATTATGCCTTTTGTATGTAAGTTGTTATAGTTACGTCCATCAATACATATCTGCTTTTATCGAATTATACAGATGTATTTTAATTTGCTTAACAAAATACAGTCTCATAAAATTTTTTAGGAAAACTTATGAGGACTCATTGCCACGCTAATTAAAACTCACAACTTGCAGAAATGCATAAAATCATTTGCACTCTGATAGGGTAAATCTACATGTTATAAAATTATTTGGTGAACTGAATCTTTTTAAGGTGATCGTTTCACATAATTTCTAAGAACAATAAGGGATACGAAAACGTGAAGATATCATGTAACGGTAAACAGACAAAACTTTCAAGCAAAAAGGAAAGTATTGGTGTAAGGAATCAGTAAACGATAACCATCAATCATGTCGTGATACTATGATTGAAAATATGCTTCTGTGGAGATTAAGAGGAATTAGAAACAAATCCAGTGAAAAAATTACAGTGTATAATAATTATTAATTAATCTATGAAATTCGCTTTACGTTTCATATACGTGTCCTCAAAATTCTAGTATGGAAAAGAAATACACTCGGAAAATATCTTACATTTTATAAAAGCATACATGAAATCAATTTTTTAAAAATACCCTTTAAATAAGACAAAAAGTATCCAAATCTTGGTATTGATTTAGATACTTGTTACAAATCAACAGCTATGCAAATGTTAAAAGAATATAATTTTCATCCATTTGAAATGCTTTACAAAATTTTTTTAATAATTTCTTCGATAAAACTTTTAAATGTGTTTATAAATTTACCCATCAATAATTCTACCTTTAGAAATTTATATATAAAAAAATATGAATATTCTTAGACTTTGTTTTATATTTTGGTTCACGTATTGAATGTGTATATTTGTACACGTGTTTCAATACTCAACAAATAAATGTAAAAGGTTTAGACCATCCACATTTCTCCATTTTATTTTTACTAATAGGCTTTCGAATCTACTATAATTTTAATCCATTATATTGAAATTTTGCCAACAATACAGCGCTCTTAACATTCTTAGGAAATCTTTAACTCTGAAGTTTTAACTAACTAGAATAATTATTAGAAAGTTAAAGTTAGAGCAAGTTATTAAAGTTAGAGCAAACTAAAATTAGTTTTTGTTAATACTTATCATTCTTATGATATTTAGAATCTGAAACATTGAAATTCTTAAATTTTTAACTAATTAGATTAATTATCTTCAATTAAAATTCATGGCTATATAAATTTATTGCGATCTATTGTTTTATATATAGAAATTACGACATTTTAACAACTTTAAATTTTTGTATGCTCTTAATAATCCGTTTTTGTCTTTTAAAATGCTGCTATTTGCATGAAAGTGAGATATATTTATTAGGATATGCATTTTACGTGATGATATTAACTATGTATCCATATAAAAATAACAATTCGAATTTCAAATTTCAGAATTCATGCGAAACACGCTAATCGAAATTCATTTCATATAAGAATTTCCATGAAATGGTAAATCATCAGAATAAAAAAAAACAGTTTTTCCAAAACTTTTAATTACGTATTTTATATAAAATAATCTTAAGCATTTATATAACATAAGATAGTCTTTCAACAATGTAATCTTAAATACATTTTAGAATATTTCTTATGTCTCTTAAAGTAGCTCAGGTTATATGAATTTTTCTTATCTACAATTTTTCACTCCATTCTTTCGTCTAAGAATAAAAGGGCTTTAAATCTGTATCAAAATAATCCCGTGTTAAAGCCTTCAATCACACAACATCTATCATTTTTTCGGTAATATACTCGAGGGGAAATCCAATGGCCATTTTTGGATATCCAATTCAAGATTTTAAATCAAATTCTGTCTAGATATGTTTTCGCTTCTTACTATTTTTAATTATACATTGTCAGTTCTAATTGGCACGTATAAAATTAACTCGATTCAAGTCAGTTTCAGTCTGTTTTGATCTGCTTCTTCTTTTGCAGAATAAATTCCCGCATGGCCCAAGCATCCATATGTATAAAACAGATCTAGCATCAGAAGGGACATACAGATGCGAAGTCTCTTCGGAAGCTCCGTTCTTCGACACGGTGAGAGATGAAAAAGAACTGAGAGTGTATGGTATGTATATTCATTTCACAAGCGTAATTTGATGAATTAATCACAAATATTCAAGATTTATTTAGAAAAAAAAGAAATGTATAGGATATCATAAAGTAGTGCCACTTGACAACTGAAAAAGAAATGTGATGAAGTATACAACATATTAATATTTTATTATTTTTCAGTTAACTGCTTTCGACTAAATTTAAACATAATTGTTATTCGTGTTTTAATATTACTACGATTACCAAATGTGCTAGAATCTTATATTAAAGCTCCATATCACAGAATGATGTAACTTAAAAGTGATAACTATCTTAAGTTGTAGCTTATTCATTCTTATACAATTTTTAGATTAAAAAAAACTAGTTAAGTTCGTAGAAATATTTGAAAATCATTGGGTAAGAGATTCGGACTGAACTGAGAAGTAACTTTTAAACAGAGCTAGTTGAAAATCTGTGCTTATAAACTCCTTTTACACCTCGTTTCTTAAGAATTCTCCCAACCCACAAAGAGACATCTCTATCCCTATTTTCCTTTGCATCAATGTCACTCATTACATATAATTTGGTTAATCAACATATATATGCAATATTGTGATTGCAGAATAACTGAATGCAAATTGCAAAATGAACTTAGTTTGTGGATAAACCTAGTAAATGGAAGATAAAGAATAGTAAATGATGCAAAAGGATAACAGATCTGTTCACTCTAAGTTTGAAAATGTTAAAGCCAGTAAATCAGTTGAAACAAAATCATGATTATAAGAATAGGTACTTATTATAAATTCACTAATGCATCTCTTAAAATATCTCATTTAAATACATTTTTGTAACTTTATCGACATTTTTTGCTAATTTTTAACTTTTCATTTGTAAAGTTATTTAAATTTAAATTTTGAATAAAATATTATATTAAATATTTATTTTTAAATTTATAAGTTCTTTAAATTCCTATTTTGAATAAAATCCTTTCAAACAGACTCGAAGCTTTTTGAAACAAATTGAATTATTATATGCATCAATTGGTTTAATAAGATAATGTATGCCATACATTATATTTTTTTACAGAATTCTAGTAGTATAACGTAGAAAGATTATATTATTTTGAGGTAAACATATTAGCTTACGTAAACTGTACAATGCAGCAGATTTCCCAATTAGATTGAAAATGAACTGTACCCATAATATCAAATTTATCTTATGTGAACATAATATATTTTATATTCATGCATGAAATTTTATTTTCTTGCCAAAACAGACCAACCTCTTTTCTTACAGAATATTTTAAGAAATACATAGGAATAAGAGGGAAAATAATATATTTGGCATGTAGGTATTAATGGAAAAGAAAATATCTAAGATCTTAAAAATATTTAATGAAATATCTACAAGAAAATTAATATTAAAGGTTTAAACAAATGAATTCATATTCAGTACAAAATAAAGTTTTTTACAAGAATATAATTATCACTTCTTCACATGGATAAATTTATTCATTCCTTATTCTAACCTATGTGTGCACATTAATTTACAATGTACCTTATTGGTATCTGTTACGATAAATAGATATTTCTCTGCATTATTTCTGGAAATAAAGGAAATTTGTGCTAAAGAATTCTAATATTACAAGTTTAAATACAACAGGTTAAAAATTAAAGAGTGGTTTAATATTACAAACTTTAAATTCATCATGCGGCAAAATATGATTTGTATCATTTTTGCAAAGTAAATTTAGAAAATTTTACATTTTTTTTTCTTTTTTATGGTATAAAAAAGAAAAAAGTATTAAAAGTATAAAAAGCGTAAATTTTATATAAAAGTTTAGCATAAAAAGTTAATTTTCTGAAATGTAAATTTTATTCAAATGAAAATAAACTCCAAAAAAAATTGCTTTCTTTTGTAAAGAAAAAGTGTTAACAACAGTATGATTATATATATTTTCTTTTAATTTTTTTTATATTTCACTGAATTGTTTTATTATTTTTAAATAAATTACAGAATTTTAGGCAAATAAATTACAAAATTTATTAATATTTGAAAATTTTTAGTTCAAAAAAAAATATTTTCTTCTAAATATATTTCTCTTTTTTTCTTTTTAAAAATATCTCTACGATTTATTTCTAAATATTTCTTAAGGAATTTTGCAAGAAATTTAGGTCACTTTAATATAAAATTAATTTAAATAAAATATTTACTTAAATCGGTATTGGTCTAAGAATGGGGATTCAGAAATGAAACAATGAGAAATTGCAATATCCATTTTTATAACAATGGCCAGCGATAGAGTATTTGTATGGAGGACCCGGGCGTAGACGCCTATAACCTCCATTCCCTGGTGATGCTAGGCAGATACTAGGCATGGTAATCTAACTTAATACAACTATGCATAATTAGTATTGGAAAAAAAAGGGTGGAATTACAAAAAAAGAATTAAAAAAATAAAGAGTAATTTAAAATAATACCAAGTTAATTTGAGGAGTTAATTTAATTTGATTGAATTCAGTGGAGAATTTAGAGAATGGAAACTATGATGAATTGACTAAGCATATTGACTGAATACTGATGTTTTTTGTTAATATAAGTGATAATTAACTGATTATATTTCATGAAATATTATGATTTTATGTATCTCATTAATATCAACCCCTGTAAAAAGAATTTAGGATAGTATTCCAACTTTCCGAAAGCAATTTTTCTTCAAATTAAATTATCAGTTCATGAAACATTGAATATTTTTTCTGCAAACCAAATTAATAGCAGATTCTTAACTATATATGTATCAGAATCATTAAATAGTGACCAGACATTCTACAAAGCAATGTACTTTACAATGATGTCTCGATTGGGAAAATTTTCCTCAAGTGCGTTCTTCTTTAAGATTTCTTCATATACATAATAAAAAAATCAGTTGTCCTGAAGGATTTAAAGAAATTTATCACGATAAATTATATCATTGAGATAATTTATATAAATTATGATAGAAAAAACATTAATCATTTATAAATGTCTTTAATCATTAATAAATAAATTTAATTTTATTTCGCATTTGTTATCATAGAATTTTTTTCTATTTTTAAAGAATGGGAAGACGTTAATATAATTTAGTACATCCGATTTCAGATTATACAATCATAAAATCTGTAATCACAAAATCATAGACGAAAAAATAGATTCTGAAAAAACTATTATTTCTTTCAAGTTCCGTCCAAAGGCACCTAGACATCGCGGACAGATATATATTTTTTATTTTCTGTTTCTAAGTATAGCATATGGCAGAATAGATGTATGACTAGGCAACAACTGCAGTCATTCTATGATGTGAGGGGTTTTCAGAGCAGGCTGCTTGATTAGTTTTCTCTGACCTAGTATAATGTCTCTTCCAATATGTCGAGAACACATATCATATGATACTGAAATTCAGTTACTTTTTGCTTTATCCTTCAAAGCTTTTTTCATGAATATCCTACTTATAGTTGTCATCATTTGTTATTGGGGGCACAACACATTGCATTTCAAGACGGAATATAAAATATAAATGCGTCTAACCAATTTTTCTAAATCACGACTTTTCTAGAATCTTAAGTCAGAATCCTGCAGTTTCTTCTAAAAATATTGATTATGGTTCCAAAACTTTTTTATATAATAATTGCCAGAAAAAAGAGCACATAACATAATCTAAACATAAATGTTATTTTCAATATCATACACATTATATTTTTTATTATTCTTTTTAAACGTTTGAAGTATTTTTTTTTTCTAAATAGATATTATATAAGCATGATTTAGCTATTTATGTATAGCAAATTTATAAATATTAGTAGCCTAATACTGTATGTCGTAATATTAAAAGTAATAGCGCATAAGAGACATACAAACATTCATTTTTATTTATATAGATTAGTCACATTATACTCAATCAAATTTTAGAATTGAAATTTTTCAGATAAATTGGTGAAAATCTCTATTAATTTTCTTATAAAAATATACTACAATCTAATGAATAATGGGTTTGAAAAGCACCAAATGTGTTTTGAATTCAAAAATTGCCTACACTTCTTGAATTAGATTTCCTTAACTAATGCTAATCATCGTGAACAATCTTAATATGCGCATGACGACATTAGATAACGAATTCTAAGAAAAATGAAATTTCTTAAAAGAATGGCGAATGTTTAATGTGAAAAAATATGCTTTATATAAACGAAATTTTAATCAAAAATTTTGATAACTAAATATGCGATTAATACTAATTCACTAAAAGACAATAATTATAAAGTTTTGATAGCTATTATCTGTGTGGTCTATTGAATCTGTAAGAGATAATGACATTAATTCTTCACTTTTTTCCGCCATAATATAATTTTTAAAAAATTATACTGTGTATTGTTTATTAGCAAATAAGAAAGATAAATAGTATAAAATAGAATGTTTAAATTTATAAAGTTTATTTAATTTCATTTAAATTTATTGTTTTCACTTTTAAAATTCAATTGTTTATTTTTTTAAATAACAAATTGCGAAGAATTATATTTTTAATAACAATGTGTAATCAAATTAGACACTTTCGAAATAATTTACATCATTATTTTAATTGTGTTGCATATTTCTTACAAATTAGGCCTTTTTTCATACAATTAATGTACTCGCATATAAGCATTTGGTTGAAAACTTAATCTTTTCTATCGTCTGATATACTGACAGCTGATGAGTATTAGACAAAACTTTATGACTTAAATTTTATCTGCAAAATAAGTCAAAAGTTTTTGGTGTGGCCTATGGAATCTTTAAAGGATAATGAAATTAATTCTTTACTTTTTTTCACCATTTCTTGATTACGTCTTATACAATTTATTTTTTATTAACTCATTAATTATAAATATTTCGGACGTTTTGGCAGTAAAATCATAGTTCATATATTCTTTGAATATGATATCTGCTGTCATGAAATTACCAATTTCAATACTAAATTCTCCTTGCAATCACGCTTTGCACTCTTTGTGTCACATAAAGAATTATTTTATTTGTCTATGGTTTCTGAAGAATTAACACTATGATGAAATAGTATAAAAATTTAAGTGACCTGTCAATACTAAATTTATAAGCGATACATTACTATCTGATATATAATAAATAGTAAAAAACAAAAAAAAAACGATCATTCAAAAATCATTTCCAAAATAAATAAAAATTTTAACAAAGCCATCACAACAGTACGACGTAAAACAAATTTCCAACTTTTAATTTATGTGGTCAATTTCACTTCTATTCTCTGAGAACTAATCAATTTCTTTATTTATACTAGACGTGTTTGGCGGCAAGGAAAAATTTCCAACCCAACTTCAGGAAAAATGTCCACTGTTGTCAAATTAGTATTAAAAAAAAGAATCTTCTGTTTCAATTTTTGAGCTGGTCTAAAACTTTTTTCTGTATTTTAATATTTTCAGTTTTGGCTCAAGAGCACTGAAATTCAGTTTAATTTTTAATTGTTCAAATTTCGAATTTAAGTTTATAAAGATATTTCTTAGCTTCGTCTATCCCACCAGTATATCAATCACAATATTCAACTATAGGTCAATCGATCTGTTAGTAGAGAATCAAAACACACATGTATTCTATTCTATTAGTAACCCAGTTGAAACTTCTGCATCTCAAGGGATTAAATAATATTTATTGTTTAAATTCCTTATATATTATACCGAATTATTGCTATTATGACAAAAACCAAAATGTTTTATTTACAAAATACAAGTTTCCCTTGCAAAATCAAGTACAAAAATACCAGATTTCTGTTAAATTGTTTCCACACAAAACATGGCACCATTGCAACGAAATTGTCTCTGGAGAAAGGAAACGTGCGTTGAATTTACTCCTCATCTCCACAGTGTTTCTCGCAAGATTACCAAACTATTAATTCGAAAATTCACCTGCAAAGATTCCATGTATTTCATTCGATTGCCGCACAAAGCAGTTCTAATTGATTATGGGTTGGATTCCCAGCCGAATTCGAAACTACAAAGCGATCACGAAAGCCTTTGCAAACTCTTTTCCAGCCTTTAATGCCGGAATTCGGCGTAATTTGAAATTTTGAAGCGTATTTGAAATGCTCTTAATGATTGTTAAATTAAAATACGTTCTATTTGAAAATTATAAACTATCCTCAACAAATATTTGTTACTAATTAAATATGCCGGAAACCAAGTCTTTTATCAGTTAAATAATACACATGAAAAGATGTTTAGAAATTAGACGATTAATTTCTGTTAATTAATAAGTTTCATCATTTTAAAACGATATCTTATAAACATAAGACAACAAGCTATCATTATCTCAACATTAACTATGATTAATTAACTTATTGATGAATGAGCTTTTGTTTAGTTTATTTAAGAAGCTGAATAATATTTTGTCATATGTGGGTGTATAATTTTAAAGGAAAAAATTATGTTGAAGCACTCTAGAAGTCAATGAATTTCTATATCCACTGATTTATTAAAGGAAAAGAATTAATTCCTTTCAATTCTTCTACTTTACATTTCAATGCAATTGAGATATATATAACAATATAAACTATTTATTTAATGTTATAAATAAAATGCTTTAATAATGCTTTAAACTATAATAATGCTTTAAACTATAATAATGCTTTAAACTATTTATCATGCTGATTGTGAATCAACCAACCCACTGTAGCGTTTTCTTTTTCATCCTAAACTGCATTTCGTAAACAATTTTCCAGCCCAAAAAAAGTGAATGATGTACAATAATTCTTATGGAAATCTCGATATTTTTCTATGCATATTTCTATTCATTATTAATTAACAGATAAATGAATAAAGAAATATTTTTTGTAGTAAAAATGCATGGATAAATACAGTACTGTTCGTTTCAGTATTCCAAGAAGGACAATTTTCGAAGACAATATCTCAATGAGGAGAGAGACGCAGAAGGATAAGCGCATTTCCGATATTCTTCGTCGTTATTTAACCTTGATTTTTGTTTAGTAGATATTTTCATTTAATACTTTTTAATTTAAGTCAAATGCATCATAAAATTGCGATATAATGGATTTGGTAAATAACTAATGATTTAAAATGCAAACACACATTTTAGAATCTTCATAAGACAAATTCATATTTTTAGCATCGTGAAAATAGAAACATAAATCAAAACAATGAAAATGACCACTTCTGGATTGCCACATATGTTGTTTTTTTTTCAATACAGAAGAGTTTAACTTCGTTCTATAATAAAAAAGAAAAAAAATATGCAATTCAGTTCTTTTATTCTTCGATCTTTGGGATAAAAAAATTCACAAAGATGTACAATAGTGAATTGGATAGAACACTTATCCGAAATCTTTTCTTGCTCACTGAGCAATATTGCCTTTTTGTCATTCTATTTTAAGAACTTTTTTTTGCTAAAGGCTTAGATAATTCATAAGTGGTTTGAAGTTTTGTGTTTGATAACAGAGATTACAAACTATAATTAAAGTAAAAAAATCTTCGTAAGCGACTCGAATAAATAAATACAATGCTAAGTATTTATAATAATGTCTGCTTTCTCAATTATTTCATAATAAAGGTAAGTGGTTTAAAGATAGCTCTAAAGGAGGCGAATAATTGTTTTATCAATTATTCAATGAATGCTGTATCGATTATCAGGTTTTAGCAATAATTTGACGACTTGGCGGCTGCGAAAAAGCATGTTAGATTATTTTTGTCGGAGATTTAATACAATTTATTTTGAGTATTCGGATAAAATTTTATTCCCTTAATTCATTCGGCTTTTAATAATCATGCCAATCGAAAGATATATCTAACAATACCTGAAATATATTCTTTAGTAGGAAAAGTGGAAAGTCATTAAATTGTGTATATTTTTTATAAACTAGCTTTCGAAAATTAAAAATAAATTCAAATCCTTACAAAAATTTATTCATAATTCTGTCTCCTAATTGGATATTTATTCTACGATGAAAATATTTTTGTGTGTAATTAAATATCTTCAATCAACTTGTCCATTTGTGTATAAGATTTATGTACTTAAGAAACAGAATATATATAAAGAAAGTCTTCTAAATTATTTTAACTCTTATATTTAAACTTTTTTATATTCAAATAAAATACTCTTTTAGAATGCAAATTACTTAAATTTTCATTTAGAAAAATAATTTTATAAAAGGAAATAAAAGATTTCAATGAAAAGAAACAGTATTTCTGAAATAGACAATATATATTTTTCTAAAACCTTTTACTACCATATGTCTAAAAATTAATTACCTGATCATATATTTCTAGTTTAAAACCTTCTACAAATGAATTTTATGAAAGATGCCTTACATATAATAAAATTTATTAAATGGATGGTTAAATTTATAACAGTTTTAAATAGATCAAATTTATTGCGAATTAGAATTTACAATTAAAACATTTTTATAAAGCGAAATACATTTAAAAATAATTCGTTTAAATTCGAGAGTAACATTCAACTTGAGATTTCATAGTAACAAATTTTATTCAGTTAGCGAATAATATTGAAATATGGTATTTTTTGTATTAAAGAATATATTCAATTTAAAAATCCCCGTTTCAGAAGATCGCTTTAAAAACAAAACATACCTTAACAGAGCTTTGTAGGATCAATTCTTTCCCAAGAACATGACTCATCATTTTTTATTCTTCATCTAAGCTATAAATCATCTTCCTACAACAGATGAAGTAGAGAAGTGGGGCTAAAAAAGAATTTTCTTAAACACTTTTGGAATCGTGATTACAGTCCTCTCTTTTAATTGTTGATTATTTTACTTTCAAAATTTTTACTTTTTCTTTTCTTTCAGATTTTCTTACTGCTGTTTTTGGAAATAATTGCTAACTGTTTTTAAATGACTTTGTTCATTTACACTTAAGACATCTTATTTTCCTTACTAAGAGGACCGAATATTTATCCATTTATTTTATTTATTTATATTCTAATTTTTTTTTTTACTTCTAAATAATTTTACTTCTTCATTATTCATACGTAGCAAAAAATCTAATATTTTTTAATGCAATTGCTCTTAAAACTTAGTTTAATTGTATAATTTTATATATAAGAAGAAATATAGAGCATTTCATTCAAAGCTGTTGTTTAAAATAAAGCATCTTTTCCCAATTAAATACCGTTATAACTATTTAAAATTATGTAATATTTGTCCCACAGAAATAACAGGTGCTAATTCCGTTTTATCTTTTTTACTCAAATGAGAATAAATAAACGACATTGTGTTATGTTTGGTAAATTTATAATATCAAACTAATTATTTTTGCAAGCATTAAAGGCCCAATGATTGTACTATTTTAACAATAGTATATACCATTTTTAAGAAATCGTAGTGATACGTTATAATAACTTGTGAAAACAGAAGATTGAAAAATTCTGCATTTGATTTTGATTCGGATCTTTAGTTATTTCATCATGGCGAAGTCGAATAAAAATTTTGTATCAAGTTAAAATTCGATTGTATTATGCGATTGAACTCATTTTTCATCAATGATATTCAATAAATATAAAGACTTATTAACAGTACATAAGAAATTTTAGAATGTTTATCCTTTCTATGATTTGAAATATTTAATCCTTCATTAAATTATATAATTCTTATTTATTTAAAGTAATATTAAATTTTGAAGGACGTAAATAATTCCAACTAAAGGCGAATCTAAAACTTTTATGTGTGTATTTTTTGAGTCACTGAAGTTTGAGATTCTTGCTTAAAATTTAAATAATTTATGTTGAATAAGGAATTATTCCATCTCAACACATCAACACATTTAATTAATTATTTTTTATTAAATCACATAAATAAAAACAAAACACTATTATTGTATTTTTTCCTTCTTGTATTAATTTTCACTCTGTAATGTTAAACTATTCAAATCTCATTAAGTTTTTTTAATAATTTAATAAACGATTAATAAAACTACTTATTTACAACATTTTTAGATTTTGTAGAATATTAAAGCACTAAATTATAATTGAACTCTGCTTGTTTCATAGTTTTAATTAAAATTACGTAGTTGCTTTTAAATATTTTTTCTTTGTTTATTTTTAATTTATTTCTATTTATTTTAATTTTTCTCCATTTTTTCTGTTATGTTTTTAAAATAAATCCACTTTTTATCAGAATCTTTTTAAAAAATATCATATTATATATCACAGATTAAAGAAAATATTATTAAATGCTACTAAAATAATAAAATTTAATATGAAAGTTTGTAGATTACATATAAGTCTTTAGAATATTCCGTGAGAATACCATTGAATCTGTTAATTCTATTATTATTGCAAAAGTTTTTATAAAAAGTAAGTTATAAAAGGGTTTATTTTTTTGAAAGAAAGTTTAATAAATAATTTTTACTGACACAAAAAAATTATTCACTTTTTTGCATTTTTCTCTCATTTCAACTGATAAAATCACTGCCATAATCGATGAGAGTATTTATTAAAAGATGAATCATCAACTTTCTGAAATTAAACAATGGGAATAAAAGTAATGTTTTTTTTTTCCTTTTGTTTTTATATTAATACGTATTAATTTTAAAATACATCTATATTAAAATAGTAGTATCATCTATAAACAAGTCAAAATAAAGAAACTGTCCATAGTTGCATAAAGTTACTATTGTTCTAAGTTTAAAAAATTCTACCAACAAAAATTCACTTTTTTTAAACAGTTCATTTTTTCCTTTTAGATTTTGTGAAGTATTATCTTAATAAAATAAATTTTGGAATATCATTTTCACAAACTTTTGAAAATGACGATTCTACACAAATATGTATAGCTTATTTACACTTTTATCTGAAAATAATTCGAACTGATGAACCAGGCTTGTATACATTTCATTATCTTTTGATGCCCGTTATCAAAGAAAATTACTAAGCAAAATCTTTGAAATCCACAACAGTATTTCGAAAACATGCAGAACAACATTTAACAACCCGAATTACGAACCTAGGGTAATCCACTGAGAAAATTAAAATTCTCAAGCGCCAGAACACGTTAATGCCAGTGGACAAATAAGTATGTAGGGATATTTGGTGTCGCGATTAAACAAGGAAATAATGGCTGTCACTTCTTTCTTATTCTTCGACCAACGAGAAAATACATCGGCAATTAAAGAGACGGAGAGAAGCATTCTTATCCAAAAATTTAACTCACTCAAACGTCTCTTGCATAATTCATCAAATAGCACTCCATTCATTTTATCGCTCACGATTATTCGTGGGCAAATTTGCTAGTTTGTTGAAGGGGTGTGTATATTTAGATCGTGTCGTTAAATATGCTAATAGAGTAATATCTTGAAACTTGGTTAAGGACTGCCCGTTTTATTGGATACGAAATAAGGAAGTGGATCTCAATTAACTGTTTGAACTTTTGAATGTTAGCTAGATATTTTTATGGTCCTAGTGTAATGTTGTTATTTGCGATTTTAAATAGTTTTTCATCGTAAAATAAATTCAAATAAGGTTTTAAACTTAAATGAGGATATATTTTTTTATTTCAATTATTTTTAGCTATCAATGTTTTATATATAATTTATTATTATAAATTTAAGGAATCTAGTGATTGATCTTTTTTTTTCTCCCTTACATGATGACGCTATTGTTATGTAATCAGACTTCAGTTAAATTGACCTATTAATTTATCTCTTTTTGAAAATATTGAAATGGTGTGTTATAATGGAAAATACAGAAATTGATGGCATTTTAAAACTCAAGAATACCTGAGAGAAAAAGATAAAAAAAATCCATCAAAACAACCTATATTTTTAAAAGATGAAATTTACCGTTTGAAAGCTTGTAATAACATAAAAAAATATTAGCAAATACCTTTCAAAGCGAAAGATCTGAGAAAAAAAAATCTATTAAAATATTCCATATTTTTATAAGATGAAACTAATATTTTAAATGTTTCCAAGAACAACTATCATAGTATAAGGCATCCTTTAGAATAATGATTTAAGGCATGATATGTCTTATTTTTGTAACATTTAATTGAAATTTACCTTTTCTCGAATCATATTTCTGCATATTATACATAGTTTTGAATATCTTATATTTTTCTCTTTTTGAATCTATTATTTGACATTATTCTCAATTACTAGAATTATTTAATTATTTTAATGATTATACAATCTAATAAGGCATAGAATAATTCTTAAATGAAAATATCATTCAATAAGTACATTAGTTTTCTTAAGTCCAGTACTAGATGATATGAAATTAGATAGATATGAAACTAGACTAGATGATCTGAAATTATAAATTTGATATTATTTATTGAATTTATTTATTGAAATTTATAATTTTATTTATTGATTATTATTATTTATTGAAATTTCATGACACTGCATGCTTTATAGAAACTTATTCTAAAGCTTTAATAGTTAACCAAATAAAGAGACATACACATTAAATTTATATATGATCAAATTGCTTTACTTGCTCATTTGTTATTCGAAATAATAAAATTATCATTATTATTATATTATCATTATTCGAATTATTCCAATCATCAACTTATTGAATTTCCAGTATATGAATCATATCTATATAAAAGTTTGTGAAGGCTCATAACTTTTCTGTGACATTCTATATTTAATATAGAATTATCATAAATAATAGAAATAAAATTTAAAATGTAAATTGATTGATGACACTGTACTGATACAGCCATGCATTCAATTCAGAATTAACAAAGATTATGCAATCATAAAATGTAAGACAATATCTATTAAACACTTTTAAAAGCTTCAAGCTCTGTTCAAGAGAAAAGCGAAAGATATTTTATTTAGTTTTGACTATTTTTAAAATTCATTGTGAGGTTTTCAGAAGCGAAGTTACCTTGTGTAACTTCCCATTATTTTTTAAAATCCAACAACAAATTGCAAAATCAGATAAATCTTCTAAGAAGCGTTCAAAATCTGTGAAAATTAAATATTCTACAAATAAACAAAAGCTTCATCGACTAGCAAGATTTTAAAAAAATCTAACAGAAGAATAATCGATACGTGATAATTGGCTTACCATCAGCAAGTGGCTATATGACCTATAAAAAGTGATGGCTATATCTTCCAAAATTTTTATTTCACAAAAGTGGCTTTTGCATTAACTTGAATTTAAAAAACCCTTCTCAATAATATCCATTTCCTTTCCACATATTTAAACTTTTTTTATTTAATTTGACGCACAAAATATTATGATATCTTTAATATTGTGTTGAGTTAAAAATTAAATTTCAATTAACAGAATATTATTTTTTTGTGTTTTAGTCAATGTTTAAATAAAAAAGCTGTCTTATATGGACTATAACTATTGAAAGGTGACTAAATATTTTATTTTATAAAATAATAACTGTTTTGTTAATCCTTCTCTGGGATTTGCAATTAAAACATCCATGCATTGATAAAAAATCTTTATTATAACATACGACTCATATAATTTTGTTGGGATATTATGATGACAAATTGATGCTGCCATTTTACAAGGAAGAATAGTTTTATAATCTTCTATTATGTAAGAAAAATAGATCACAATTTCTGAAATACATTGTTGATCACCTGGTTTGAATAACTGAGAATCATTTTAAGCTCTTTAACTAAGCAGTCTATCAGCTTAACTGCAGCAGTGGAGTCCACTCCTTAGATTGAATAATCCTAAGTATGGAAAATGTAAGAGAAAGTATTTATTCTTTGTAAAGTAAAGTAATAACATGACTGAAACTTCTCGATAAATTCGAAAGAGTTTAGGCTCATCAACTGAATTCCTATCTTGCCAGTTTTTAAATAATTCAAGAACCTGATTCAAAGATCAAGCAACTCCACCATCCCCTTAATAAATTCCTGTTTCTCTATTTAAAGGATGAAACTTAAATTTTACAATACTGTTCTGTAAAAAATGTTCAGTTCATACTATACTTAAACTATTACTTGTATTATCCCTTAACATGTTATTTTTTAGAAGAGTTCATGTAAAAAATTCATGTAATTTGCTTAGAATAACCAATTTTTTCTTTGTCAATCAGTTTATTATTGACATATTTGATATACCACATTTTTAAAATTGCCATTCTGCTCCAAAACTGAATTTTTATTTTCCCACCAGATAAAGAGAAACTCCTGCTATCCCTTCGTCATTATCAAATTGAAAACACAATTAAGAAAAAGTTTCAAAAAAAAATTTTAAATTGCAATTAATAATTTGTTAAAAAGTTTTAAAACATTGATCTGGATTTTCTGACTTCCCGTCGTTTCCGACAGTCGTCAGTCGAATCTACCGCTTATGGGCGATTCAATTCCCCAAAGAGGTGATACGCTGATATGAGCATTTTTTGAAGGCCTGCTTTAGGTACTCATAGAAAATTGCCCATAAAAAAAGCTTCCTCCAATTCTTTCCTTGGAAGCAGTTGAAAGAGAGGGAGGAAACATCTATAGCATTATCCTTTTATAGAGAAAACGCTTAACTTAGACGCTGAAAAGATTTTTTTATTCTTTTCTCAGAAATAGGTTTAAATGATTTTTTTTTTTTACCATTTTAGAAAATTTCAAGCATGGGAAAGAAAAAGTTACCTTTGTAAAACTTAGAACATTCTGTTGTGGAATAATAGATAAATTATCCTGAAATTTTTCAATTCGAACAGACGTTTTGAGGCATGCTTGTCTTTTTTGTACTCTCTCCCGAAAGTTTAAAAATGAGATTGAATCGATATTTGTTAATAAAATAGCATTTCAAAACTGCGAGTCAAGGAGAAGCAGGCAATGACAGTCAATTAGTTTAGTTGTATTAATATCACGTTTAAAAGCAACTCTAGGTTTTTGGGGGACGGATCTCGTAATTTTCTATTACTGTCAGATGCTGAGGACAACATCTGAATTGTCACTTCTGTCTCCAACCAACGATTATCAAATTTCAAGAATAGAGTAGTGTCGATCACTCCATGGTAAGCCCATTGGGGAATCATCGTTTAGCTTCTTATTCAATTTCTTGGAGATAGCTTTGAGATATCCAACTGATGCAGAAGAATAACGCTTAATTAATGAGTGATGAAATCGGTACTGCAATGCTATCCTAGACTAGTGGATATAATAAACTAAAACACCTTTTCCGAAGATTTGTTTTTGATGGAAGGTTATGATGGGGATTATAATTATACTTTTGAAGGAATTAAAATTCATTAAGGATTTACGATTAGAAAATTTACTTGTTTCTTTCTGCGATAGCATCTAGATCCAATTAATAATTTTTTAAAAACTAATGAATAATAATATAATATATATACATAGATAAGAATTTAATATTCACTAATTATAGCCCTTATTTTTTTATTAAAATATTAACTGTTTGATACATTGAGACATCTTTACATTTCATGAAATAGCAGTTAATATGCTTTAATAATCTTCAAAAATAAGTTATTCGGGTCTTTTTCATTGCAGTCAGAGAGATTCTTTTATGTCAGATTTGTTAAGAGTTTACTTGAATGACTTGCATTTTGACAGTGACGAATCGCGAAATTTTACAAAAGCCTATTAAACCTTTTTTTAATGAAATTCTTTATTGAATGATATTAAAGCCAAAATAAACTATAAGATATTTACCTTTTCTTTTATTCCTATTAGTATACAATATTATATGAAATCGCAATAACGTTGTTCGCCATTCCGAAATCCAGAAAAGAAACGTTAATATACCATAATAATGTTCTTAGATATTCTGCACAAAATAAGTATGAATGTACATTAACGTGGAGCTTATCCGTTCAGTTTATCCACAACAAAAATGCTTAAGCAACAAATGCTCCCTTAACTAAATGTTTCAAAATATCAAATTGAACTCTTGTTACATACAAAATTCTGTTTATTATAAAATCTTAAACCCATTTTATTATCATATTTATATTTGACCTCCTGTTGCACTCAAATCATATAAAATCATGACGCATAATTTCATGAGATTTATAACTATCTAGCTCATGGACATTGAAATGAAGGGTTGTTTCTTGCTAAATTTACCTTTCTGATCTAAACTGTAAAGTTATTAAGCAAAATCCTCCTTTTCTTGTATTCCACAAATAAAGAAAATCACATAACTAAATATTTGATGAATAAAGGAGAAAGCTTTGCAGGCTTGCATTTCATTGCAGCTAAGCAAAAGGTTGTTGAAAATTATTTAAAAAATGTTTTTAGAATTTATTAAAACCCATAAAATCTCTAACCCCCCATAAAAAACGAAATTATTGTTTTTTCCATTATAGGATGAAGCATAAATTATTTTGTACATAAAAATTTTCAAATTATCACCATTCAAATCTATCATCATATAAGGCCATTTATTACCATTATCAACCATCCGAGATTCGTATTTTCAGTCTTCATATTATAGTTGCAAAATTTAATCACTACAGATAAAATGGTCTCGTTGATATTATTCCAACAGCCAGACGTAATTCAAAAATTAAAGAAAATTATTAAATTACTCAAAATATTATACAGTAGTAAAAATAATGTTAATATTAAATATTTTGTTAAATTTAAGGTAATGAAATTATTTAAGTGGAACAATATTTTCTGAAGATATAGTTTAAAAACAACAAAATATGCTTAATTTTTAATTAATATATTGTATTTAATCTTTGAACTTGGAGCATCAACAAAGACCTGGATCTTGTCTGGAAAAGCATATATGCCAAATATCATCAAAGTGAAAATTTGAATAAAAGCCATGTGAATCAGCTTTCCTTTATTTACATAAAGCAATTGCAACTTTGAATGATGCCAATTTTCAATGAGATTCGAGATTTTTGATGATATAATTTCTATTTTACGTAAAACACAACATCTCTTAAATCTTTTGACAAAACCTTTTAATTACGTGAAAAAAAAATGTATTTTCCTTTTGCTTATTATTGCATCTGCTTCAATTATATGTTTAGATACTTTTTCATTATACCTGCGCAAATCTCGTCAACCAGACTTTTTGGCGACAGCACACAGTCGCCATTTTAGCGCAGGTGACAAAATGGCCGCGACTTTCTTTAAAAAATGTGGCGGCGAAAGGTTACAGGCGGCGATATTCCATTTGGCGGTTGCATCATTATTGGCGACTTTTCGCTTGCACCGGTTTAAAGGACAGGAACCGATGTTTATTATGAACTACTTTTTAAACAATAGAACTGAAGACTAAATACAAAAATAAGAAATAAAAGCTTAAATAGAATATCTTAAAATGCTCTTTTAGAAATATTAGACATTTTTATGGCTAAAAATGCATCAAAGCAGTTATGTTTGCCTTCTTCTTAGCTTCGATATTTGTAATAGTAAATACAAAAACAATTCTGATGATAATTGCTTTTATAATTGGAAATATCAATAAAATTCTAAATGGCTTCAATTAATATTAATTTCTCTAAAGAAAATAAACATCTGTAGAAAAGAAGTTCTAAACAATTGTCGATGTCATATTCATTAAAAAATTAACATTAATGAAGTTTTTTAATTAATAGAAAGAAAGTTTTCACTTAAAGCCAACAGTTTAAACTGTGTTAAATGTTAAAAAGGATAATTATATTTGATTTTCGAAAGGTGAAAATTATTTCTACTGATGCTATCCTATTTGTCAAAAAATAAGATTTTCTAATTTTGTGATTTTTTAAATTGAATTAATCAAATGTCAAGTTAAATGGGAATTTTTATAACGTGTAATTTTGAAAAATATTTTCACTCTTAACATAGTATTATTCTACGAATTTGATTTTAAAACATTTCTTTTTTATTTCATACTAGCTGGTACCCTGAGCATTGCTGCCGATGAAAAAAAATATTATTAAGTGCAATCAAACAATAATTTGGTAATGTTTTATCAAAATAGGATGAACGGTACGGCAGTATATAAAATGCGAACAAACAAATATTTAATTTTTAACTTCAACCTTTCCTGT
Organism: Argiope trifasciata; assembly: GCA_026543055.1. Classification (NCBI taxonomy): domain Eukaryota; kingdom Metazoa; phylum Arthropoda; class Arachnida; order Araneae; family Araneidae; genus Argiope; species Argiope trifasciata. The sequence continues at coordinate 1,285,799 of JAPMOQ010032104.1, forward strand.
ATCAAGAGCTCTCCCAATCATGGTATTCTACTCAAAAATCATATCATTTTTGCAGTTTCTGTCATTAAGGGGATAGATATTCCCATTCCAAGGATAGGTGCCTACCTCATCCCATCATTGAACTTAAACTATTCATTATTTATTAGATTTGTGTATTCTTTTGGAACCAAAACTGTGTGTCTTTTCAGAATGTTAATGAAAGAAACTATTTGTTTTATCACGTGATTCGTTTAAAATTCGCTCAAAAATCTAGAATTTAATTTTAGAAAATGTGCCTAAAATATTTTATGTATAAACAATTTTTAAAATTGAGTAAATATAGAAAATATATTTATACCATAAAATCGTTTATATAGTTGAAAAGATAATTTTTGAAAATTAAGAGTGTGCAAAATCATTTGTATTACAATATTTTTGGTAGTTATTGCAAAAAATACAAAAATTTAATTAAAATTTAAAATCTCCAGGGTTGGTCTCCCCAAAACGTTCTCACATAATCTGTGATAAAGCCGTTCCCTCTGAGAATGATGTTCACGCGCATTTCTCCATCTCGCTCAATCTCGTGACTCAATGCAATTACGTGTCACGAGCTGTATATATATTTATTACTGTGTTGTTCTATCAATTTATAATTGTGTTTTAATAAAAGATGGTTGTTTTTTAAATTGGTGTGATTTTATTTGAGGAGTATTTTTTTAGAGATCCTTAACCCAATGAATGTGTTATGAGGAGTATTAATATGGTCCGCCGATGTGTTGAGTGAAGAATTAACAAATGACTTGCATGATATTTGGTTACTATATGTACAAAATATTAACTTTTAACTTGGATTAGCTATTAGCATTTCTACAGAATCTATCGTTATTTGGAGATTAATCCTTGGTACATAGATGAGGTTGAGATTCGATTTTTTTTTTAAATTTTAGATAATTCTACTATTCCTATAACAATCCCGTAGGTGTAAACAATAAGCTGACCAAGTTTCATCGTAATCGGATTAGCAGCACGGCAGCGCATAAGAGATACACAGGCAAACAATTATTTTTATTTATATAGATGAATCATTTTATTATATATTTATCTGTTAGTTAGGTTTCTGACTTTTGAAAATATTACTGCAAATATCAAAGTGTTCATAACTGTTTTTTTTTTCTTTTTAAATCTGAGAAAAAGTGTCAATTTCATCTTATTTAGATATTCGGAGGAGGAGTTCACATCAACGTAACCATCAAATAACTGAACTTTTGGTTTTGGTTTGGTTAAAGAAAGATAAAAGTTAAAATCCAAGAAATTTAAGAAAATTTTCCAATAATTCATAGTTTTAAAATCCAAGAAGGGAAAGTCACATTTTGTGGCAGCTTTGAGCTAATTCATTTTCTTTTTTAAAAAAGGTAATCAGATTTAATTTTGAAATTAGTAAAAAGAAATATCCATGTATTCTTCAAGGTTAAAATTTTGGATTTCAGTTCTGAAGCTTTATAACAGGATAAGATTTCATTTTAGTAGATAAAAAATTTACATATCGACTGCACCAAAACAAAGTTTTTAGTTGACATGTATACATATCAAACGTGCTTAACTGGTTAAGATTCTTGGAACCATACTTTATGGCAAGGATAAGTGCTCTTATAAGAAATCAATATGTACGATTTGACAAATTATCTAAGTTTTAGAATAGTCAGAGTGCATTTCTGGATGTATGGAAATGGAATTGAAAACCTCATTGAAAATCCAATTTCTGTGGAATTCTACGATTATGATGTTGAGAAAATTATTGACCATATAACTAAAGAATGCTCAATGAATAATATTTTTGAGCATTTCTCACTTATTCTAATGTTATATTTCCTTTTTTTACCTTTTTTTATATTTTTCTTTATTTTTTAAATTTTCTATTTTATATTTATAATTTTATGTTTTGTTCTGCAGAAAGACAAATGAGCTTTCTCCATGTCTTCTGTTTTTTCCTTTTCGGTAAATTGCGATTTTGTCTGCATGAATGAACCGTTTCTTGTGGCCCATCTTTTCCATTTGGCGCTTTGGCTTTGGTGGGGTTTTAATCAAATATGTAGAGATTATATTTTACTTTTTTATTCATCAATTTTTTGAATTTTATAATTTCCGACTTATTTTATACCTGTATACAGTTTCCAAAAAAATTGTTAAAATGACGTTTTAAGTATTAGTAATTATTGAATTATGGAGCTTAAATGTCGGCATCCTGGCCCTAGAGGTAGCTCGTATTCCCTGAGATCTGGGCGTCTGGGGTTTGAGTCTTGGATCAGACATGGTTGTTCTTCACTCTGTGTTTTATCTGTGAAGTATGTGGAAGAGCCCCATGTAAAAAGGGGTTGTGCAAACCTGTGTGGGAATGTCATCTTCATATGAGCTCGAAGTATAAATTCTGCCTCTGGTTCTCAGGGGCTATTAACCTCAGAAACAATTGCACCATTCCCCCCCACCTTTTCAGCTATATTGTGGGCACGCATTATCATCATCAAGTTCAATTGACTAAAAACTCAATGTAAAAATACTTTTATAAAGAGATAGCAAATTAAATTTGATTTCTTTTATCTTATGTTTGTAACTAAATGATTTGGTATTCTTTCAATAAAATAGCTTCAATAATATAAATAAATAAATTTTAAAATATCTTTAAAAACCTAGAGATTTTTGCAATGTTTGAAATGAATGCAAAAGCAGTAGAGGTTCAGTTGCCTAGAAAGGGTCCTTAAATGGTCACAAATCTTATTCTAAAACATATTTCGTTATGAAATATGTAAGAAATATTTTGTAAAGAGAAAGTAAAAGTTACTATTCCAAGCAAACGTTTATTTCTTTTTCGGCAGAAAGAAGCATTGGTCTAGGTGAAATCCCAAGCAATTCATTCATATATATAGATTTATACTTAGAAAAACATGAATGGAAATGAAGTGCATGTGTTTACAAAATTTCAACTCCGCCATTGCAAAGATATTTATGTAATTTTTCATTTTGCATTAAATGAAGTTTAAGATTTATGCAAAAATGCTTAAAAAAGAATGATGCTCAGAATTGAAAATGCTTCTTTTTTAGAGGCTATTTTTCAATAGTTTGAAAAAGTAGAAAGTTGCATGCTAGCAGAAATGTCTGATTCATGTACATTTTAAAAGTATTTCTATGCGTCTGTCAAATTTGTGCAAAGTTTTTTTAAATTTTCCTATTTTAAAGAAAACGAAACATGCCCTTTCCAGTTGGATTCTATTTGAAAATCGGTAGCAAGTTTAAACCTATGTTTAGAGCGATTTCTTTACATTCTTATTAACAAATCTAAACTAAGTATACATTGGATTTACTTGTTTGGTAATTATTGTTTAGTATTTATTATTGTTTAGATAATAAGATATAAAATTCCATATAAATCTGCTTTTTATACAGCCCTCAACTTACATGAAAGATTACTGCAATATTATTTAATTAAATTCATATCATTCATATTTCATTAAATTAATATCTAGACCTCTCTTACCATAAATTAAATTTAGAATTTATACATAGTTTGTATAAATATTTTGTTGTGGCATAATGAATGGCAATGTTTTAATGTGGCATAACGAAAACGGCAATGGTTGAATAGCATAGTCATGACACTGACTCTCCGACCCGCCCGAAGGCACACAGATAATAAATGCTAAATGACAGTCCTGTCTGGACTGCAACACAGAAGGGAATTGTGGTTGAGTCCTAAGGGCAATCACCGCTCAGTATAACCCTTCTCATAAGGAAGTTTAAGTATAACTCCAGGTGTAACTCCTCACATTACAACTGCAGTGTGGCGAGATCTAACCACCATGCCAGTAGCTTCTCATCCTCATTTCGAGGAGCCCCCTTGTGGGGTTGGTTCAATGGCATAAAGCTTCTGAAACATAAGGAGTTACTTTCTCAAATATTGAAGCATTATAAATATTTTACTAAATAAGTCATTAAAATAAAGTTGCATAAAACATTTTGATAAAATTTTAAACCAGCGAAACAAGTGGCCACCAAGACGATTAATATTTAATGAAAAAAAAAATATGCAATCGTTAATAAGCAATGAAAGCAAATAAAGCGTTAATAAGCAAAAATTTTTCAATGAATCACGAGATATCTCACAGCTATAACTGAGAAAAGTAAAATGGATTTTTAAAGAAAAAGATTATGCTGACTGCACGTCTATGAATAGTAACTATTATTATTTCAACAAAATTTGCTATATTTTAAATATACTTCAATATTTTTAAAATAGAAGTTTATAATCTCACGCTAGTAATTATATCATAAAAATTATATTTAATTAGCGGTATATTTCATAATTTTAATATTTTCCTTATTCGTAAAATTTTTAATTCTAAATTATATTTGGATTTGAACTTACATTTATATTATATTTTTAACATTGAATTGTATCTGATATTAGCAACTATTTTATGATGGGTTCAAAAAATTTTTGAATTTGATGCGTGACCTTTTTAATTTTAAATTTTATAACTACAATATGATTTTAACTATATTTGATTCGTCCTGTTTTTAGATATTAAATTGTGTATGATTTTTGTAATATATTTTGAAAAATATTTAGTTATTTTATATTTCTTGGGGAAACATCACTGTTTCAAAATCAACATTTTGAAGCAAATTATCATGCAAAATTCTGTTTAACTAACATCATTGCTTAACACACTTTCTTTGTGCATGATTAAACAAAACCTCGGTTCCTAATCTGTGATCACAAAAACACATCCCAGGAAACAAAGACATTTCCTTTAAATTTTTATTTCTTTCCACGATGAAACCATTCATACTTATAGAGCAAAACTGTTAAATAAATCAATGTTAAACAATAGAACACAAACAATAAACTTCAATAACAGTCGCGCGTGAAATCTTTTAAATATTATTTGCTCAAACAGCGAAGTTTTGAATTAAAGTTCAACAACAATGAAGTAAAAATTGGAATTCTTTTATTCACATTAAAATAGTTTGATTGAATACTTTGTTTTTGTTTTCTAAAAAAAAACTGTGGATGGGAATTTATCTACACGCAGAATGTTACTTTTTATTTATATTTAGTTTTGAATTAATTTCCAGATTTATGTTTTAAACAATTTTTGGAAAGGAATGTAAGAGTTTCTACGCTAGATTCTTTTTTGTGTTTTCTAGAATGTAAATTCAGAAAATATTATTCATAATTTTAATAGTTCGAGTTCGATTTAAAAATAAGATATGTTCAGTAAATAAGAATGAAAATAAACCCTTTTAAAATGAATAATAAAGCCAAAGTGTTTTTTACCAAAAAAAAAAAGGAAAGCCTGTCTTTTTTTTAAAGTTTAAATTATTCAGATAAAATTTTTAATAAAAGCCTTTGAAGATATTAGAATGCTTTATCAGTGAGTTATAAATGCTGATGACAAAAAAAAAAGTAAAGGCGATTTTTTTATTTCTAAGAAAGAAAAATAACATACAGTCAGTCACAAAAGTCTACGTACACACAGTGATTTTCTCATATATTGCACAAAACTCGTAATTTCAAAAATTCAACTTTATTTTCGTAATTATTTATCATAATAACTCAGGTAAAAGAAATGAAATTATCAACATACTTGTTAAAACATAACGAAAATAACAAAAGGTTTAAATTATGTGGTCACGAAAGTCTGCATACAGAGACAGGAAACTGAAATTTGGAACAATGGATAAATATAAATAAGCCGTTAATACTTGGTAGGCCCTCCCTTTGAAGCAATGACTGCACGCATTTGGTTTGGCATCGAATTCACCAGGTTCTTCGTTGTCTCAGGTGGAATTTGGGACCAAGCCAGCTGTATAGCCTTCTTTAGGGTTTCCACGCTGGTTATGGTTTGTTGTCGAATTTTTCCGTCAATTTCCTCCCAAAGGTGTTCGATAGGATTAAGGTCTGGTGACAGTGGAGGTGAATGCAACTGCTTGGGCGTTTTGTAGAGCAGCCATTCCTTAACAATCTTTGCCGTGTGCTAGGGATCATTGTCTTGTTGAAAGACAAAGTCGTTTTGAAGTCCCAATTTTCTGGCTGATTCAAGTAGGTTGCCTTGCAAAATATTTAAGTATCCAAAACGATCCATAGTACTAGTGATGAAAACCTGATTGCCGACTCCAGCTGCTGCCATGGCACCCCAAACCCTCACACTACCTCCACCGTGTTTCACTGTTGGAAAAAATTCTCTGGGTTCATTTCCGTGTTCTTTTTTCGCCAAACTTTGCCACGGCCGTCACTTCCAAAAACGTTGAACTTGCTCTCGTCAGTGAACACAACTGTTTTCCAAAACTCAAAATCCTTGTCAATATGTGCAGAAGCAAAGGCAAGTCTTTTCTGTTGGTTCACAGATGATATGAATGGTTTCCTTCTGGGAACTCTGCCATTGTAACCGGCTGATCGTAGAATTCTACGAATATTTTCTGGGTGTACCTCCTTTCAACTTGCTGTTGCATTTAATCCGCTAATTTTGGAGCACTAATTTTTGGATTTTTCTTGACTTTTCTTACTATGGCTCTTGCTTCTCGATCATTGAGCTTTCTTGGATGACCACATCGAGATTTGCTGAGAACATTTCCACGCTTAACAAAATTTCTGTAGATTGTTTGCACAGTCGACCTACTTATTTTTACAATTTTGGCGATTTCTGCGTAACATTTCTACACACATTTCAATTTTACTATCAAATTTCGAAGTTCTAAGGATGTTTCCTTCCCCTGGCTCATTTTAAGCAATTTCGGTATTGTAAGATCTCGGGAAATGAGTTTTCAGATAGCTAACGACACGTGCCACCTCAACCTTAAGTAAGCTTTTACAAAACTTGATATGCAAATTTTCTCCTCTCAGCCAATCAAGTGTATGCAGACTTTTGTGACGCGTTAATATTTACATATTGACAAACTTTCCCAGTAAATGATAATTTTAAACTTATTTTTTTTATTTAAATCACAATTTTTAGTGAAAAGTGAAAGATTGTTAGGATTTCCCAAATTGAAATATAATCAATTTTTGAAATAAGCCCATTTTTAAGGGTGTATGTAGACTTTTATGACTGACTGTATATCACTTTCCCTTGTGAGCTTCCAGCATGACAATGCTATTTTGTGCTGGACTAGGCCTTTCAGGAGCCTTTACGCATAGTATGTTTCGGGGTATGTCTTCTTCTGGGTGAAAAACCAATGAATTTTCATTTAGCCGTCGAATCAGATATTTCTAAAAATCAATTAGGTTGCTCCGAAAAGATTGTATTAAAAATTTATTTCGCCCTGTCAAATTTAGGGGTATAAAACCCTTGGGCATTTGATAATTTTTCCAAGATTATCGTGCAATCAACGTCGTTTTCACAAGCAAAGTTTTTGGGCACTTATGAAGTAAAGTTCTGTATATCTTTATCTGATATGTCATGATGACCCAACACCTTCATGCGTAATTGCTTGGTGATCCGATGGCAATAAATTAGAATCATATGATAGGAGTGGCAGCTGCCATGTGAGGTTGCCCTTATCATAGAGTACAAGATCTTTTTTTAGGTTGCTGTCTTCATTCAATTTTAACAAAATGCAATTTCAATTTGTCTGCCTGAGCGACAAGATGCGTTATTCATAGTTGCTCTAAAGGAGCTTAGCTTTGCCGCGATCTTCCTCTCCACGCACCATAAAGTCACTATCATAGTTTTTTCACAGAATAGCTATGATTTGAATATCTTTCATACAAAGGATTCAGCAAAAATGTTTTCAGGAGGTCGCCAAATCAGGTTTTCCCTTTACTGCTTGATTCGTAATGGGGAATCCATATTTTGTTGTCTTTAACGCTTCGTTCTAAGATATTGCGATTGCTTTGACTGTCATTGTAAAAATCAAGTGACTAAAGATATGGTAGAATGAATGGAGCTATTCTGAAAATTCCAACTTTCGCATCATGAGACACACACACACACACACACACACATATATATATATATATATATATATATATACACTGGCTCAAAAATTTGAGAGTAGTACATTTTATTTTTACTGATAAATCTAAATTTCAATATAAATAACACATTACTGAGAAATACAATTATTTTTTTTACACATAACAAATAGTTTAATTTCGAGAAAAAATTAATAAAGCAGCCAAAAACTTCCAAATTGGAAATTTTCAGAAGCATTTTAAATAAACATACACACATTTTTGCCTCAAACAATTGAAAGTACACCAATGAAGTTGTTGTAATATCTCTCATAGAAATAAAATTTCCCTGATAATTTGCATGCCTTTTGGTTCTTATGTTGACCTCTAAACATCATGTTTTCGATTCGACCAATTTTTGATGGTATCGGCAGATATTTTACCTCATTCCTCTTTTAAAGGTTTTGTTTCTAATTTTGTGTTTTTTGAACCTTCTTTTCGAGTATGGCCCATAGTATATCGTTATATTCAAGGGCATTGATGTCAGAGTACTGTGGTAGTGTGTGAAATTGTTGTTCACAATGAAAGAGACACTATATTTCGACGTTACGAGCATTCAATTTGAGGTCATTATCCCACTGGAAAATGAAATTTCTATAATTTCCTAAATTTTTAGCTCTTTCCTTTAGATTTCTGAATAGTATATCCAAGTAAACCAAATGGTTTATAATGCCATCTATAAGAATTAAATTTAATACCCGGAAGAAGTCATGCAACCTTAAATGAAAACGCAGTCACCACCAACGGAGTAATTTTTTTGGATCCACAGAAGTACTAAGCTTTCTCCCTACTGTATGTTGGCTGTCAAGGCAAAAAATATTGAGTTTTCTGTCATTACTAAACATAACTAAACATAAACAAAAGTTAATGATCTTTAATGGTGAATTTTTGCAAACTTCAAATGCTTTATTTGAATTTGCAAGCTAGTGAACGTTATCTCTCTAATAATGAGACTTTTATATCCAGCTTGTTTAATGGAATTTTGCACACTTTCAACTCTTAAATATTTGCCTATGATTTGAGAAGTTTCTGCAACAAGTTGGATGAACCATATGGTGGTAGTAATCTAAAGGAAAGTGTAAAAATTTTGGGTTTAGATGGAAATTTCCTTTTCTAGTAGGACAACTTCTTCTAGTGTCTTCAACTAGTGTCTTCTTCATTGTAAATAGCAGTTACACATACCAACACAGTACCCCAATGTTAATGCAATTGGATATTACCATATATTGTGGATATTACTCGAAAAAGTCGTTCAAAAATACAAAATTAGACACAGAGCTCATTTAAAACAAGTGTTCCAAGAAGAATGAGGCAAAATATATTCAGATACCCTCAAAATTGGTCGAATCTAAACAATGATGTTTAGAGACCAGATGTCGTCAAAAGACATGCAATTTATCAGTGACATTTTGTTTCTTTGCGAAATATTACAATAATTTCATTGGTGTACTCTTAAAATTTTGAGGTGAAAATCTTGGTATGTTTATAAAAGGTTTCTGAAAATTTTCAGTTCAGAAGTTTTTTGTTGCTTAGTCTATATTTTGACTCTAAATCAAACACTCTCATTTGACAGCTTTTGCCAATAATGTGAATTCTCATGATTTTTTATATTGTACCATTACTTATTTAAAAATATATAATTTATTTAGCGTATAATATTTCCTTAAAAGATTTCAGTAATTTCTACTTGACTAAAATTTAGAACCATCGAATCACCTAGATTAAAATTTTGTACGGATGCATGCTAGCATATTATCTGATTGCAAATATTTTATATATGGTTACGGATTTTCCTCCTTATACCACTAATCCGTCGGGATCGTTTATTTCTTTAGTGGGTGTGTATAGTGTGAGAAGATGAGCACACACAATGATCAGTCCTTTGATAGACGACACAACACAGACGATGTTTATTTACAGGACGAAGACAAAAACAGTGCACAGACGACAAATATTTGCAGCACAACTATGTACAGAAAACAACTATATACAGCTGAGACGAACACACAGGACAGCACACAGCAGTACTTTGCTGTAAAAAGTAGCCCACACACGGAAACTTCGTAGTAACAACATCCACAACTCACAAAGCTGCCAGACATAATTCAGCAGAGATGAAATATTAAAGGGATTCTGTCTACGCTCAAATAGGTATCGGCCGAACAGGCTGAAACTATTCCTCTGTCTCTTTATGCTTTCGCTGCCGACTCACTACTTCACACAAAAAGACTACTTCTCAGTTCAGGACTGTTCCGTTCCCGACGACGATACAACTGGCTATGACACAGGATTCGTCAGAATAAGCCATACAGCGATCCATCAGTCCTCCGTTCAGGATTCCTCTGTTCTAGACCCCTCTATTTAGGTCTACTCAGTTGGCCACCGCCGTACTTGGCAGAATCCAAGACCTCTCAGTTCAGGTTTTCATTATTCAACCCAGACTGTTCATTCCGATCTTATATATAGCGACGGGAGGCGGGGGTAAAATCTTCTGAATCAATCAAAAGTTTCTGGATGTATCTCGGCTCCTAATGAACGGATCTTTAAAATCAGGTGTTATCCATTTTGTCACCAAAGACTCCAAATTCGACGCCAAGTCATAAAATGGTAGCCAAGTTCTGGAAACTCTGACGTCACAACCGGACACCATTCAATACAGATGACTGTAAATCTGTCTTCTGTTTGATGACATTATTAGTGCTGGAAAGCAAAATATATAAGGCCGTTGAAATATAATATAATTTAGAGTAAAAATAAAGTACAATCAATGAAAAACTTCTAAACCGAAAAATTTCAGAAGCATTTTAAATAAATATGCTCAGTTTTTTACATCGAAAAATTGAAAGTAAAGCTATGAAATTTTTACAATATCTCGCATAAAATTAGTCACTGCTAAGTTGCATGTCTTTTTACTTTTATAATGATCTCTATATGTATTTGTATCGATTTAACTACTTCTGGGTGAAATCTGAAAATATTTTAACCCATTTTTCTTGCAAGACTTGTTTTAAATTGATTTTGTTTCTAATTTTATGTTTTTGAACAACTTTTTCAAATATGGCTCACAATATATGGTAATATTCAATGGCAATGATGTCGGGGTACTGTGTTGGTGTGTATAACTGCTGTTTACAAGGAAAAATATACCATATTTTGACGTTAGGTGCATTCTATTTGGAGTCGTTGTACTACTAAAAAATGGAATTTCCATCTGAAGCCAAATTTTCAACACTTCTCTTTAGATTACTGCGATCATCAGGTTCATCCAACTTCCAGTAGAAATTTTTTAAATCATAGGTGAAAATTTAAGTGCTGAAATTGCGCGAAATGCCATTAGACAAGCTGGTTATAAAAGTCGGATTATAGAGAGAAACCATTCACCAGCTGGAAAATTCCGATAAAGCAGTTGAAGTTTGCAAAGAAAATCATAACTGAAGAGCATTAACTTTTAAAATAAAATTATATTTAGTAATGAAAAAAAAAAAAAACTGACAATTTTTGGCAGTGACAGCAATCGTACTGTACGGGAAAAGACTTATACTACTAATACCTAATACTGCCTGTTACATAAAATTTCTTCCTACATTGTGGTAACTCCGTCATGTTTTGACGTTGCATGGCTACATACAAATAAGGAAATTTAATTCTTATAGATGGCATTATAAAATATAGGGTTTATTTGGATATTCTTCTCAGCAATCAGAAGAAAATTTTTAAAAAAATTGGGTTTACATGGAAAATCTGTTTTTCAGCAGCACAACGATCTCAAACAAAATGCACGTAAGGTCAAAATATGGTTGTTTTTTCATTAAAAACAGCAGTTACACATATCAAAATAGTACCTTATATCAATGCCACTGAATATTACCATATATTGTGGTTCATACTCGAGAAAGTGGTTCGAAAACACAAAATTAGAAACAAATCCAGTTAAAAAAAGGTGTTGTAAGGAAAATGGGATAATGCATCTTCAGATACCATAAAAAATTAGTCAAATCGGTAAAAAGACGTTAAGAGGTCATCATGAAAGTCAAAAGACATGCTTCTCAGCAGTGACACTTTATTTTTATGCGAGATATTGCACAAGTTAGCTTTTAATTTTTTTAGGCAAAAATCTGAGTAGGTTTATTTAAAAGTCTTCTGAAAATTTTAAGTTTAGGAGTTCTTAGTTGATTGTATTTTATTTTTACTTTAAACTAAACAATTTTTCTTGTATAAAAATAAAGATATGTTTGCCCTTTTCGGTTATGTGTTATTTATATTGGAAATCATATTTATCAAATAAAAGTAAGATGTACTCTCAATTTTTTGTACCATTGTATATATATATATATTTAAATAACCTACATGAAAAATAATGCTTAGATTTATTTATAGTATTATTTGTATATCCATATTTAGTTATTAATTTCTTTAAATGAACTACCAAATGTAGCCAAAACTTAAATAAAGAGTTCAACTTAATAAAATAAATCAAACACTCTTAACTGACAGATTTTACCAATAATGTGAATTCCCATGATTTTCTATACTTTATCATTCCTTATTTAAAATATATAATTTATTAAGAGTATAATATTTCTTTGAAATATTTGAGAAATTTGTTCTTGATTAAAATTTAGAATCACAGAATCACCTAGATTAAAATTTTATATGGATACATGCTGACATATTATCTGATTGCAATTATTTTTTAAATATATTTTTATATGTCAGGAAAAACAAGATTCAATGGCTTAATCTCTTTATTTTCTATTCACAAAATAATGTTTAAATCTATGCTTTCATGCATGGTTTTATGTTTTCGCTATCGATCTAAGTATATATTCTTTTTTTTTTCATATTTTTTTCTCACCAGAAACTGTAAAAGAATAATAATTTCCAAGAATATTTCTTCGGAGAGAGTGAAGTATGTTTCAAAATCATTATAAAATACTACAGGAAACTTTAAAATTTAAAATAACAATAAAATATTTGAATATATAATAAAGGCACTCTTGATTTTTTTAAAGCATTTTGTATCAAATAAAAGTGGAAACTTCTACGAAGAATAATGCAAACATTAAAGATCGAAGTTAGCTTCATATATTTTTAAAACAAATATATTTCGTATCAAAATTATTTGGAAAAATATAAAATTTTACTCATTTTGAAAAAATTGAAAACTATAGTATTTAAAGAAGAAAAAATGTCTGCGTTGCTTTATTTAATCTGTATTACAAAAAAAATATATCGTTTGCTTGAAATAAATTATGTTACAAAAGTATCATTTTCTAGAAATAAATTATGATAGAAGAAAAACATTTTTCGAAAAATAATATACACATATATAATTCCTAAAGACAAGATGCATTTAATCCTGATAATTTTTAAACGATATAGCAGAATAAAGATTCAAATAATCCAATCTGGAATATATTACATTTAATTACTTATATTAATCGCTATAATTTTATAAAGATTTTATTTAAAAGTCTCAACGAAAAAATAAATAAATTTTATCTCTGAAAGTCTAGGTGAAGGCAAACCCTTTTTCTTTATATGAATAAAACATTATCTCAAATGTTAACCGTTAAAAGATACAGAAGAAAATGATAATTTATTTTCGATCAAGACGTTTTTTTCCTTTTGTAAGATCATCAGAAAACTTCGGCAAGACCGAGTGTGAAAAATGTTCATCTGCAGTGATGGGAAAAAATAAAAGACTAAAAGACTTCCCCGAAAAGCATAAGAAGGGGCGAAGACTATGGACGGCACTTGTTTCTCGGCCACTCACAAACAGTGGTCATCTAAATCAACTATCCAATGATGTATATTGATAAAAACGAATAGAAAACGTGAACAAGTGCAATGGGAGGGCCAGATCAATACGATAAAAACATCATTAGACACCATGAACGAGTTCTGCCTTCCACCGTTCTTTTCATCGTAACCGATGTTGAACGGTTTTTATTCCGGAAACAGGAAAAATAGGAGAGAAAGAGCAACAGCACAAAAGGGCAAGAGCGAAAGTGGGAAGCAGTCACGCTATCTGATCGTCGATCTGCAGAAGATTCCTCTTCTGAAGTTCCCCGGCCTGTCAGTCCCACGTGACTGCTTTCCGAATTATGGACCCGAACTTCTGCTGCCCACCCCCCGCGGTCTTTTCTATGCATCGCTCAGGGTCTGCAGGGATTTCTGCAAAAAGGGTTAGGTAGCTCCCGGGAGAAAAAGAATGAAGAAATTAAAACAACAGATAATCCTTTTTTGCCGCTTTCTTTTGTGTTGGGGTTGGCCTTTGTCCAGAGGAAAGGGAAGTCGTCTGCTTCAGGAACCGTAGAAGGGGGTCGTTTAAAAGTAAAGAGGATGATGTAGGTTGCCTTGGAAAGAAAGTTACTCTGTTTTCTAAGCGTAACGAGTGGCATATCTGGTATAAAAGGTATTAAAGAAATGCCTTAAAATGTTAAAATGTATTTCGCTTTATGATTACTTACAAGAATATGAAAGAGAAGTAAAACGGCAACTTTCTAGACAACAATAATGGAAATTCTGAAATCTCAATAATACAAATAAAAATGAAGCATTGACAGCACAAAGAATGGTAACCGGTACAAGTTTACAAAGCAGAATTTTACTAAAATGAAATAACAGCTATAAAGTAAAAAAATGAAATAAAAACACGTGGTTATTAAGTTTCATTATTATGAAAATAAAAATTATAGACTCATAATTTCCAGAAACTAATTAAACACGAAAGGGAGAGTAAGGAAAGAAAAGAGGGGTGTTTTCAAAAATACACATAAAATAAACAATAAGATCATATAAAATACAATAGATTATTGAATCAAAAGCGATTTCATTTTGAAACTGAAAATTTACAACAAATCAGGTAAAGGTGCGAGGAAATGGAAAAGTGAAATCTCTCAAAAATAAGTAACTTATTGCCATATAGAGTGCACTGCCAGAAGCGGCTGACAAATACAAAGATTATAATATTTCTTCAATTTTGAAGTTAAAATTCAATTAATGTTAAATTCTACCAATAACTTTTTGGTACATTCCGAGATTTTGAAAATAATATTTTTGTTAGTTATTTACATATGAACATTTATGTATGTATTGCTAAAAAAATTTCTGCATGTGTGTAGAATAAAAATGTATGTGTTATAAATACTTTATACTACACACACAACACAGCTTTCTTTTCTCTCTCTTCTAATACTCTCTTTTCAATTTACACGTTATACATTGTGTTATAGGTTCAACAAACAAAAATATATAAAAAGTAAAACTACATAAGAATATTAAACCAAAATTAAAACGAACAACTCAATTAAATTAAGAAAACAAAAAGATAAAGACTTACCCGCCCTCAGGAAAATCTACCAAACTGCCTTTCTAATTATAATACAGTGTAAATAAAGTTAAATATAGTTTTTCAACGCCATCTATTTTCTAATATTTCATCATTTGTTTTTTTTTATTAAAATATTGATATTGCAGTAGTTTTTGGGAAAATCATTGTTTAAATTAATAAAACTATTTGTAGCTTTTATAAATGAAACTTTATAATTACAAATTGTTTTAATTTTATTAAACTGTGGGAAAATTAAATTTTTGAAATTTTAGAGTTAAAATTAGAGTGATAATTACAGAGTTTAATTATATTAAATCTGAATTCGTCTCTTTTATCATAAATACCGACTATTGTTTTATCATTAGAAATTTCGATCCTCAATTCCAGGTAAGTAGCTTCAAGATGATTTTTATTTGTTTCCGTTAAAATTAATTCTTTCGACTAGCAGTTAGTAACAATATTGGTTTTATCTAAGTTAATCAATATTAAATCATCAATAAATCTCCGTCCGTTTATTAAGTAATTATTAATTATTTTTTTCTGTTAATAATGTCGGAAAATGTTGGCTAAAGCCCTTGAGAAAGCTGTACCCATTGGAATACCCTTAACTTGTTTGTAAAAATTAGTACCATTGAGAACATAATTTTCGGTAATATTAAAATTGCATGAAACCAACCTGTTATGTTTATTAATTATATCTTCATTTAAATATTCGTTATGTTTAGGAGTACAGACATTTATTAAGTTCTCATGGGGAAGGTTGGTGTATAAATTTTTAAAGTCAAAAGTATTAATTTTATAAATTTTATTACCTTTTAAAAAAATACAAAACCTTTTTGTTATTATTAATAAGAAAGCAATCGTCTTCTTCAATTTTACTTCGGATAATTTTTAGGTATTCAAAAAATTGCTTCCCCATGTAGTAATTATAACTGTCTGTACTACAGGTAACGAATCTAAATTTGAATGATTGGTTTTTTTGTAAAATTTACCAGTTGGGAACAAATAGGGATACTTTAAAGAGAATGTTTTAATTTTAGTTTTTTTAGCGAAAGCTAACAACCTTTTGTCACGTTCCTTTTTACTAGAATCAACCAAATCATAAGTCAAATTGGAATTGTATTCACTGATTAATAGCTCTTTATAATAATGTTTACACATTATACAGAAATTATTTGCCGATTTATCTATGAAACTTATAATAAATTTCTCTTTTAAATTTTTTATTTCTTTTTTTAATGATTTGTTTGTATAAATTCCCCGTTCTTTTATTCTGACATTACCCGTATTATACTTAATTTTAATTTCTTCTAAGAACTTATTTTTCATTCTTTGAAACCCTCTAGAGGCCAATTATATTTTTTAGATAATTTTTAAATAAAAATGTCTAAATCACGCCCAATAGAAATCAACACTTTTTTATTGTTTAATTTTTCTCTAAGTCTAAATTTAGTTTTCTTTCCCATTAGATCTCTTAAAGAGCTAGAATCTATAATTTTTAAATCCCCTGTTATTACATGCCCTTTCTCAGAATCCACCTTTGTCTTTATAAATTTCTTTATCACAGTAGCAGTCTATTTTGCTTATTTTATTTAAGTTTTTACTATAGTAATTGTAGTTGCAAATTTCTTTTCTTTAAAGTTGCTGCATAACTGAATGCTAATGAAACTATTGCATTATTCTTTAAAGGAAAGAAATCTTTGTTAATTTGCAAAATTTCAGGTAATTTTAGTTTTTCATAATCAATGTCTAAAAATTTTATAACGCAGAATTCCTTATTTAAATTATTAACATTATTAATTAATAAATTTCTTTTTTCAATATGAAGCTTAAATTCAATAAGATCTAGAATTGCACATTTTTTGAATTTTAAATCAACGAGTTTATTATTTACTAGCCGCCTTTGGCGACCTGCTGGTTCGACATGAGTAATGAGTTCTAAAATTTTGAATTAAATCACATATTCATTAGCCTTGAAGTAACTCCAGGCATTGATTAGCCTGAAATGAATATTTTCTTTAAGACGATGGACTGAAAGTTCTAAAAGAAAGCGTTTTCCTAACAATATTTTTAATTTTATAAATTAGTCAGTTTTAATGATTGATTTAGAAGACTGATTGATGTAGCAATTTTTATTTAAAATATTAATAAAAATATTTAGTAAAATATGGCTAACAGAGCAAAGTATGAAGAAATCTAAAACTCATTTTTCATAAATGCATTGTTTGACTCAAACTACTTAAAATGTAATTATTTACTTCATTTAGATCAAATTAATAGTATTAAGCAATATATATGCCTATTAATAATATTTGGCCATTGGAAATTTGGAAAAATTGGCCATTGGAAAGGAATTTGAATGCATACCCTGTATAAATTCAATCCTGTATAAATAAAGATAATTTATTAAATTAATGATTTAAATATTGAAAACTATTATAGTATCCTTTGCCTTGCATTTATTTTTTTAGAAACTATCACATTTTATAAAAAAAAATATTGAATTAATGATACAGATATTGCATACGATAATAGAAATAGGTCATTAAGTCGGGATTCCAATGCATATCCTGTCTAAATTCAATAAGGTTTACCTTAAAGAAGATTTATTGAATTAATTATTTAGATAGTGCAAACGATCGTAGAATCCTTTGCTTTGCTTTTTTTTTTTAGAAAATATCACATTTTATATTTCTTTTATTTTATCCAGTCATGTGTTAAAAGTTGCATTTCTTTAGATTTATTATGCGATGATAGTTTTTTTTATTTGAACTTCCGGCTTTCTTTTATTTTATCCAGTCACGTGATAAAAACATGGTTAAAATATTTCTTTAAAAATTCGTTAAAAATAGAAGCTTACATTATAAATTAAAAATACTGATACCATTAAAAAGCTAATTTTTTTAATCTTTCAATTGATGCAAAACTCATGTTTGTGTGATTATATTTTCGGAAGTTATTGCTGAAAAACGTCGAAATTTCTCTTAAATTGTAATTAATTCAAATTCTAGTTAAAAATTCGAAAAAAGGGCTCCGAGGTGCACATTCCCGACCTCCAAGGTATACATGTACCAAATTTGGCAGCTGTAGGTCCAACGGTCTGGCCTGTAGAGCGCCAACACACACACACACATTGAGCTTTATTATAGGTATAGGTATAGATTAACCATTTAATTTTACTTTTTCTAAGACTAAAAATATATTGCCTAATTTTGTGAATGTTTTCGCTATTATGATCCAGATTACAATAATTCAGCAATTCCTCATATATTATTTGAAAATTACGCACTTTACCTTTACCTCTTTTAAATATCTTACTAAATTTTTCTGTTTTCAAAAAATCTTTAAAAATATTAAATTTGTTATGGATACATGAATTGTTTATTTCGCCATTTAATTTGCTAATCAGACAATAAGGAAATAAGGTTTTTAAGTTACAAATATAAATATTTCCAAGGTCTAGTCTTTTGTTTAAGTCATTAATATTGTCTTCTAGAATGTAGATGTTAATATTATTAAAATTATGGCATTGAAAGTATTCTAATTCAAATTCAGAATTCTTATTTTTTTTAAAGTTTTTGATATCCGATCTATGGTTATTAATTCTTAGATTAAGTTCTTTGCTAGTTTGACCTATGCAATTTAGATTACATTCAATACAATTTATAAGATAAATTAGGTTTTTATTTTTGCAAAATATTTGTAAATTTGCTTTTTCCCTATTAATTTGTTCTTTACCTGCTAGCGGACAGGTCTTGCACTTTTTATTCTCACATAAACGATATTTTTTAATATATATATATATATATATTTTATTACAAAACAGTTGTGTCGGTAGCTTTTTTTTCCATGAATGCTCCCGACACAAAGCTATCCATAGTGCCCATTGGTAGAGCGCGCGACCTGCCATGCGCTATGATACTTTCATTATAAGCTGCCTGCATAATCTTATTCATTTAATATAATTAAGTATATCTCCCCAACCACAAAAACTAGGAACTTTCAAAAAAGAAAGCCAGAAGAATAAATCCAAAAAATTAAATTAGATAATAATATAATTTTTTTATAAATTATTTTTGAATTTTTGAATTTTGCAGTTAGAGGAATAGCTCGAAGGCTGTTTGATTCCAGCTAAAAGCATAAATACAGCTCTAAAATTATTAAAACAATTAAAACCCATTTCCTGGTCAACAAAAATCAAAACGAAACCAACTAGGTTGAAATCGAAATCGAAACTCAATTCAGAATTAATGGCTAAAAGCTCACAAAATGAAAGGTAAATGAAATAGAACCAATTAATAAAACAAATCCAAATTAATATAATTAATAAAATTTATTTTATTTTATTAATTATATTAATTTGTTGATTTTTGTTGTATATATATATATATATAAATCTCCTTTCTAGTTAAAATTCTAAATTGTTAACTTCTAATTAAAATTCATATCATTTCATTTTCTCATTCTTAATTAAGTTAGCAAACATTACTTCAAAATATTGAGTAATGTAACTCAAGAGGTCTGGTTTCTAGAGCGCTAGTATCTGCCTATATATTTTTCATTATTATCTATCAGTAGTGGTTACAAATCAAACATAGAAGGACTCAGATACTCACTGCAGAATGTATCTTGATTGCAGCAATGAGACCGCACTGATTCTGGAAAAAGAATTATCTAGGTAATTAAGTATATTTTTTCACGAAACAAACTTCTTCCTTTTTATTTTTACCTTTTGTGTGATATTTGTGGAAATTAGAGAATGTGGAATTTGGTGGCTCTCTGTTGATAAATCTGTTGGAGTGAAGTAAATAAATAATATTTAATTTCTCACAATCTACTTAAAAATAAAACACACACTTAATGTTAATTTTTAAAAGCCTAGTCATTTCAAAATTATCATGCACATCATCACATGAAAACTAGGAATTTTTCAACATCATGATCATAATATCTTATTCTGTATACTTAGATCTACACCAAAATTTTATAAATTTGGCAAGTTAACTTTACATACACTTTGAGTAAAAAAGTAGAAGGATGGTCATTTTTTGAGCATTTTACTTTAATTTTTCTGCTTTTGATTTGAATTTTTAAAGAGGTAGTTTTGTTAATGTCTTAATTTATGTTAGGTGAGAAATGTTTAGCTACCACTATTTGAGGTTAAGAATTTAGTACTTAATAACTTTCGGTATGTAAAAAAATTTGAAGGACATGTCCAAAAAATTGATTTTGAAGCTGTTATAAACCATAAATGTTCGCCTGCTCTTTTGTTTTTAATAGCTATTTATCAAGAAAAAGTATGTAGTTAAAAATTCTTAGTTTTTGTGGGTTTTAGAATAACGGAGGAAAACTCTTAAGGGAATTCCAGACGGGCCAAATAGTTGCCTATAAAAATGAAGGAAAAGGTGTAAGAGAGATTGCATGGCAGCTACTTATCAGTCCTAATACTATTTCGAACTTCATAAGAAACCCTAAATGTGACAGAAGAAAAAAGAAGACAGGAAGGCCAAAAAAACTTACACAACGTGATCAAAGAAAAATCCTTCTTGAACTCAGGCTCAGTGACTATCAGGTATTACACATGTAATCAACAGAACTGTCTATAATTATATAAAAAGCTCAAAAATGTTCATATTCAAAAAGCGGAAGTATTATCCATCCTAAGTGGAATGAAGGACACATTACACACTAACTGAAGTGGGCTAAAGACCACATGTCCTGGAACTCTGAATGGACCTCAGTTGAATTTTCAGATGAGAAAAATTTCAACTTGAATGGTCCAGATGGTTATCAGTACTATCGGAACTGTCTTGGTGATGAAGAGACTTGTTCTACTCGACAAGTGGGAGTAGGTGGTCTGATGGTTTGGTTAGCCGTTGGCTATGGAGGTAGGACAAATGTAGTTTTTCTAAATGGTAGACAGAACCATAAGACAATTATCACAGAAAATGGTGTTAAAAATAGGTTTGCAGCAAACTAAGTTCGTATTTTTCAATGGAATGCTAAAAGTTCTGATCTCAACACTGTAGAGAACATATGGCCAATTATTGTACGTGGCCTTTACGAGTGAGAAAAACAGTTAGAATCTGTAGCTGAACTACAAAAATCAGTAGAATGCGTATGGGACAATTTTTGCCAAACAGAAATTCAATCTTTATATATATCAATGCCCATCAGGATCTTTGAAATAATTCGAGTCAATGGAAGAAGTGTTCCATATTAATTAATGTAACATAAACATTTTTTTTAAGAAGTGTTGTTCTACTTTCTTCACTGATTCTGACGTCGATTATTTTTTTATTAAGTGTACTTTTTTAAAAATGTGAAATTTGTTTTGTAGATACAGGTATTTGCTTGTAAAAATTTAGTATGTAAAATAATTATTTAAAAATGCTGCATTATTCATTTATTTAAAATAATCTGTTGTCCTTATACTTTTTTCACACAGTGTAATATACATCGATGGATATTACTGGATTTAACCTAAAGAGTATGCAAGCTGACATCAAACCTTGAAAAATTATGTAATATGTTGTCTGTCTTTCTCCCATGAACTTCCTTCACCTGACAGTTTCTTCATCTTCATATTTCATTTCACACTATCATCCTCTTTTTGATTTTATCATCGGCATCAGGAAAATATAAAGGAAAACAAAACTGTCTATCTCATACAAACAAAACTATTTTCTTTTATCTCAGACACATAAATTTAGAATTAAACTTACATCTTAAATATTAAAACAAATTTGATAAATAGAAAATAATTTTTTTCGAAATCTTAGGAAATCCTTTAAAATATAGAAAATTTTTTAAAGGGATTTTCAATGAAGGGATGAGAAACGTTTTCAAGAATTGTAAGAGCATGAGTACGAAAGCAATCTACAATCATTCCAATATGTCTAAGTTCACCAAAATATTTCCTTTGGAAACTGATTCTAACGCTAACAATGAAGGCGAAAAGAAAAACATCATGTAAAAAAGAAAGGTAATAAAAGATAAATAATAATATTAATGTAATTTTCATAATATTTTTTCATAAAATCCATATCAAATCCTTCTGCTTAAAATTTTCTACATATTAAAATTAATATTAAAAGGATTTCGATATAAACCTCTTAAAAACTATTTATTTGTTAATCGTTTGTCTTTTGTTTACGTTTGCGAATAAAAGATGAAAAAGTAAACTGTCCATTATTATTTATTTCAATCTAAGGATTTTACTTTCGCATTCGATCTGAGTTTGCGATAAACTTTCTAATGGCTTAAAAGAGAAAACTGAAAATACTTTTCAAGCAGTGCATATAGCGAAGTTTAGTACATATAAATTTAATCTAAATTTACTTTGAAGCTGTTAAGACTGAAATGTTTGGAAACGAGGAATGGAAAACTTTTCATTATGAATATAAAGGCAGTGACATAAGGAAAACTCGTAGGAATCAAACAGTCTGCATGACTCTTTAAGAATAATTTTCCTTATTTGCAAAAGCCTGCTATCAAGATCGATTTTAAATATCAAATCAAGAAATGTTTCCTTTTCGAAATTTCAATAAAAATAAGAATATAGAAGTAAAAATCAAAAGTTAAATGTTTGAGAAAGTTTGCAAATAAATTAATCATTGCAATATTCTACGAATAAAAGGACATTTATTATATGTAAATATTCAAATTCAAAAGCATTTAAATAATATTTCTGGTAGGAAAATACATCTATTTACGTTTTTAAAATAAAAGAGAAAAATTTTGTTAATAAAATGCAATTTTATTCTTTTTTCTAATATTTTTAATTTTATTCTCTGATATATATTTTTTAAATTTGAATATTCTTAATGCTTTAAATGATACATTTTTTTTAAATTATTATTTTGCATTATTAATATAATGTTATGGTAAATACCTAAAATTCTTTATTTGAAAAATTATTTTGTAATAAAGTTAATTTTTTCATACCATCGTCGTTTTAATATTAAATACATTTTAAATGTATATCATACAGATGAATGCATCTGAACCATAGTATTTAACAAAAATAACTGTATAATTATATTATTTTACTATTTTATAAATATTAGGTTTAGTTTAATTCTAGACAATAGTTTTTATTAAAATTATTATATTTGTTAAAAATAGATTAAATCATATTAAATTAAATCATATTAGTTAATATGTATATTCTTCTTTTCTTTAAAAATTCTTTCAAAAATTATCGTTTATCAAATACCGAAATTTAAAATAGAAAAATGTTTTTTTTCTGACAGATTTGTTTTAAATTTTATTAATTTAACTGAAGCATAACTATATAAAATATGGCCACATCATCTGCTCTTCAAAAGCGAAATTATTCTAAAATAAAAATCAGCAAATAAGTGAATTCACATCTGGTGCGTATAGTTTCAGAATATTTCTGTAGAATTTATGGTGATCTTTTTAAAGCAAATATTTATATATTTATTTTCTTTAACAAAATATTAAAAATAACAAAGACTAACTCAAAATTGAATTTCTAGTAACAGGATAAAAATTAATTACAAAAAATTAAATAATCAATCTCAATTCATCTCGGTGAAGTAATGTACTAAATTTAATAAAGCATTAGTCAAAGTGTCAATAAATAGTTATATTATGCCTATCAATAAAACAAGACTAGAATTCACTAAAAATGCATGTTCATTCTAGCCTTGTGATGCTAGTTCTTTGAGGACAAGGTTTGTTGATGCAGAATCAAGAATGCATTTTCTTTCATCTACTTAGTTAAAAAGTAAAGATTTACCAAAATAAATAAATGAAAAACAATAAATGGTATTATATTTTAATTCTTTCAAATAAATGACATGCTAATCTAGCTAAACTAAATGAAATTATGAAAATCCTTTTTTTACAATAAATGCTTTCTCATAAATACATTTTTTTTTTTATTTCTTAATAGTTCAGATCCCAAAATCTTAGTATCAAGCCTTGATCACAGTCACTTTACACAGATTAAAAAGAAATTGATTATTTGTTTTATATTTTATTTCCAGTTCTTCCGAAACGAGGACCAACTATTCTGGGTGCCAAGCCGAGATATTCAATTGCAGATGACTTGAACGTCACTTGTATGTCTGCTCCCTCTAAGCCACCATCTTTCTTGCAGTGGTTCGTGAACGATAAAGAAGTGAGTATCTGAGATATTCTGATTTATAATTGCCTTTTATCAGCATCAGGCATGTTTATCAGCAACATGTTTATCTTTTAGTTGCAAATGGTGAAAAATTGTAATTGGGGTTTATTATATATTTATGTGTTCTTCGACTCCCACCTAAGGGCACTTCCGAATGAGGATGAGTAGTATCTAGTACGGTGGTTGGACTTCGCCACTCAAGAGGGAACAGAAATGTTAGGGGTCGACTACTTCCTGAACTGAACATGCTTCCCACGGGAAAGACTGTACCGAGACTGACCATGGCCCTTAAGTCCCACTTTCAGTTCCGGTCAGTATTGCTGTCGTCGTAGTCGGGTGAACCAGATAAATCCACTTCCCTTATTGGTGGGTCGGAATAGCCGGTTATGATTATGAGCTCTTTGAATAATTGATTAATTTTTAGAAATGTTTGCAAATTAATTTATTTTAATCAACGTGCTAATATTTGTATAAGAAAGGATGCATAAAATAACCATGTAAACATTTTGTGTTATAGATCCGCCATAAAAGTCAATGAAATCAGGTTGCTTCTGAGCAACATTGCCAAATTAAAAAAACAGAATATATATATATATATATATATATTCTAAAATTTCACTATCTTAACTGTTGATTTCACTGAAGAGCTGTCATGTAAGAGGGTCTGATGCACGTAAGATCCACACCAACGAGAGTGCTAAACTTCCTCTCTCTGGTGTCGTATGGAAGTTTAGAAACAGCTGCCAGCTCAAATGTCATCCTCGTCATCTGACTTCCATCTCAAAATAACGAAAGTGTTGCCTTAAAACAGGAAATTGATATAACTAAATTAAACTTATCTTAATTAAAATATACTTTAATTCGCATCTTGTCCTTTGATTGGCTTTCTTATTTGTCCTTCAATAAAGATACTTTTATAATAGGCTATATTCACGATGTCTATTTTGGAATATTCTATGTAATATTTAAAAACCATTTCCTGTGTGATGATAATCATTGAAGTTATTATTTATGTATTTTTCCTGTTGGAGTATTTGAAATTTATTTATTGATTTATTATTATTTATTGACAAGAATCCTATTATAATATCAAATTTTACTAGTAGACTTTGGTGACCAACATTTCTGCCAACAATAGCATCCAATTTTCATTTCAATTGAATCACATTCAGAATTTGGTATTTACGGTTTAAATATGCTATGAGATGCTAATAAATCTTTTTTAATGTAAATTATGATAGATATTTAAAACGTATAATTGTATTAGTGTTGAACTCATTCAATTCATTGCGTATTTAAACGTCTGTAGTGGTGGTCGTGAATGGAACATACTATGTGACTATTTTTGTCTGGGTTATGTTGTCAGTTTTAATTTTATTTCTTATACATTTTACAAAATATTTTCCTTCATTGAAATGACAGGGCGAATTTGACATGCAACGGAATGCCAATTGGATTAATGCTTGATAATGAAATTAATTAAGAAATAACAACCGTAATTATTCAACATACAGATTGCTACATATATCAAAAAAGAAATATTCATCGAGATTTTCCCAGAGAATACAATAAATTCACAGAATTTTCAACACCTGAAAGTAAAAGATTTTTTAACAAAACAAACGGTATAAATTTCTTTGCAACAATAAAGCATGATGTTGAAATTTTTTTTATTTATATAAAACATTTTAAAGTTCTATTTAAAAATGACTTGAATAATGCTTGTCTACCTCTCAAAATATAATTGTGCAAATTTTTGAAATTCTAATTTCAGAGGTTTTCTCTGTAGATCACTAACTCATATATACATTTTTCTTTAATATTGATCATATCTTCAATGAATGAAGTTTGATTAATTAGAGATTAATAATTAATTGTATTGGTGCGCGTTGTTAGACAGTATTTATGTGTTTAAAAATATATTCAGCAGTTTAAAAAAATGAATTACTTTAATTTTATTTTTATTACAAGATGCTTAGCTGGATTTTTAAAATTCTATTTAAAAGTCTTTTCGAATTGCACTTGCATTTTTTTCGAAGTGTAATTGGGGCAACTTTTATCATTTTAAATTCAGCGGTTTTCTCCGTAAAGCACCTATGCTTATAAATATGAAGACACATATTTTTTTTTGTTATTGGTTATATCTTACATGAATGTATAATGTTAATTTGATTATTAATAATTAATGTTACAATTGCACATTATTAGACAGCATTTATGTGTTCAAAAATTGCCATGAGTTCCAATAATTTATAGAGTCAAAAATTTAATTGCGAAGCATCAAAATTTTGTAATAGATTGTGATTTCATCCTTATCAACTAAAGAGAAAAAGCATTTAATCAAAATAATTTTGAAAATTGCATTGAAAAAATTAAATGTGATGTTAAAACATACCACATTTGTTCAGAAGTGTTTTTAATTGCAATATTTTAAATCAGCTAATTCCATCTCTTCATTAAAACTGAAAACATAAATTCTTCACGGATAACGTAAGCATTCTCTTTTTGTTTGAATAGATCTAAAATTAAAATTTCGCAGACGCTGTTTTCAAGAAAAATGTTTAAAACTTTAGAATACTAGAACTAACATTTGATCCTTTTTCTTAATACATATGATTTGGTGATAAATACTTTAGAGTTATTTCCCTATAGATATGAAGCGACTTGAGTGAATAAATTTTATTTTAGAAATTAGAATTGGACTATTTGCAACTCATTTTGGAGAAATGCTTTACACAATGGCAATATTTCCACATGTTTTTAATAAAATTTGTTAAGATCTAATAATATTTTACTTGAGTTAAATGATCCAATTTTATTAGATCATAACTTATTTTTAAAATTTGATAAATTTTTCCAAGTAAGAATTTAATATCCTACCACCGTTTTCAGCTGCTTTAAAATCATGTGAAATATTTTTATGTGGAGACAAATATCCTTGGATTTTCACAGTTATAAAAGAGAACTTTCGGAAAAATGTATGTATGGATGGAAAATATTAATTTAAAGCTAATAAAAATCTAAACTAAATTTTTAAAAAATAAAATAGGTCTGGTATTCCAAATTTATTTCACCGGTTGCATTATTATATTTTATTGAACGAATTATATATTGATAAAGGATTGTAATCTTTACAATTTTCAAAAACCTTTGTTCTTTAATATCAACTCAATTTTTAAAATATTTCGTTTGAAACTCTATATTTTTGTAGTCTATCTGAACACGTATCTTTCAACATAATAAATAAAAACATAATAAAATGGGGAAATGAAATATATAATGTAATCTTTATTCTAATATAGTATAGTATATTCTTGCAGAATTTCGAACAGTATTATTTGATGGCGATATTGAACTGCATAATTATGCTATAAAAATAATGCTTAAAATGCTATATACTATATAATATAAGCTAAACATTCCTCCTTAATGTATTATAGATTAGCTCGGATAAGCAAAATTCAATTAGATATATTTAAAAAGAATAACAATATTATATTTTATATGAATATAATGTAATTTTTCCATTTATTTGCTTAAAATCTTACACTCTTACAAATCCCAGAAATATAATAAATATGTTTATATTTATTATATTTATTTTCATGCACTTTATTTTTTCTTTGTAGCAAAATTTTTTGAAAATAAAATTATTTAATTTTTTTCCTTATTAAAAAGTATCTGTTTTTGAGATCCTCTCTATTCATCTCTATCCTTTCCATTTTCTCATACATTTTAGAATCGCCATACATAACATTTTTAAATCGACAAATATTCGAGATAGATTCTATTAAAGATTTAACTTTTATGACTTAATTCTGCTTTATTTTCAACTTGTGACTTTCATTATGACCATATTTGTAAATACTTATAAGTGAAATATATATATATATATGTCGCTATTTGGTGATAGGTAAGATCGAACGCGGGACCTTAAGGATGGTAGCCAGATGACATGACCACAAGACTAAAAGTGATCACTTAGTCTTGAGGATGTTATCTGGC
>JAPMOQ010032104.1:1314683-1350477 GCA_026543055.1 Argiope trifasciata
ATATAAATATATATAAAGGGAGAGAGAGAGAGAGAAATCAACAAAATTAGCCAAGCAAAAAAGAGCACAACAGAATCAAAACTACAACCAACAGAAAAAGAAAGAATTTAATTTTGGTTGAATATTCTCATGCAGTTTTATTTTATATATTTTTATTTCATGTGGTGATGTTTTTAATGATGCTTTGTTTTTGTGTTTTTTGCTGTTTAAATTGGTATTTATTGTTCTCTTTTGCCTGAATTTCCGGGGGAATTTCGTGTCAAGAGGTTAAATTGGTATTTATTGTCCAATTTCCTCTCAAAAAAATTCCCAAATTTTGAATCCTTGCTTAAGGGTGACCCTTGAAAAAGTCTTATCCCCAATTCCTTTTTATATTGGCTGTAGTTATGTAGTTATTCAGTTATGTTCCTTTTTTCCTGACTTATTTTGTTATCTAATTTAGATTCATCTGTATTTTAATTGTAGCTGTATTTGCGCTGACTAAATACAATGATTGGTTTTTAAAATTTTAAAATTTAAAATTTAAAAATTGTTCGAATCTGAAATAATTTTAGTTTAGATTCTAATTTTTAGTTTCGTTTTTGTTATGTTTACATAATTATATTAATTTAGATTTGTCTCATAAATAGGATTTATTTCATTTTTATGAACTTTTAGTTTTTAATTCCGAATGAAATTTTAATTTCGATTTCGACTTAATTAGTCTCGCTTTAATTTTTGTTGACTCAGGAAATGGCGTTTAATTATTTTAATGCTTTTATGGTTGTGTGTATATATATATATACATATATATATATATATATATATATAGAGAGAGAGAGAGAGAATTTATCTCCTTTGTGCTTCTAAGAAAAATAAAATAAAGGTGTTAATTCACTTTTGTAAATGTTTTCAAAAGAACAATTTATAAAATCCTTATAAAGTATATTTGCGAAACAAAATAACTGTAAATATTCAAATTAACAAAATAATTGTAAATGTAAGGGTTCTATTAAAATACATTGCCTGACTGCGAAGAAATCAGTTCTGGAACCTTTCTTATTCTATCCGTCTCTTATTTCAAAGTGGTAAGACTTTGGAAATAACTATGAAAAGGTTCAGATTATTCTTTCATTTCCCTCTGCGCAGTAACCTTTTTTTCTTTTGAAGGCGGGCTTCACAAAGAATTCTTTTTCTGACATATTCATCCATTGAGCTTCCCGCTATGAAATGTCAGAGAAATTCTTTAAGCCCATACACAAACAAATATAGCGATATGAGCCAAAAAAACGACTATATTTTCTGCTAAGAACAAATTTGATTCCTCTAGTACTTGAGTAGCAAGCAACGAATAGATATACGATTTCAGGAACTGACGTTGTATCAAAATGTCTTGTATGGTCCATATTTACCTTGCATAAATTTATATATTGTGTTTCATATACCTGATTATATGGATCACACTAACTACAGCAAAACCTTCAATGTAATCTATGAAATGAAAATGTAAATAGTTGTGGTACTAGAAAAAGGATATTAAAATCTTTTTTTTTCAATAAAAAAAGAAAGCTTACCCATAGATAATATTCAAATGTGTATAGATATTCGAAAACTATCTAACAAATTTTAAATGTACCTTGCTGTATTAATGACAATATATTCTCTTTTTTCTTGTTGTTGCATTTCTTTTTTGTACAGGACGAGATTTTAATCGCCAAATCCAACCTCGAAATTCTGATGAATTTTCCTGCTTCTGCAACTTTCAGAGACTAAAAAAGTCCATTTTCGTAATGATGTTTGTACGTCTGAGAATGATATAACTCAAACGTTGAAGTGATTTACTATAATTAAATTCAAAAACTGGTATTTACATTACTGTAAGTGTGTTTAAAAATTCATTTATATTTATGAATTAATCATAAAAACAAAAGGATACAAAATTAAAATTTAACATCTGATCTTTCTTTCTTCGGAATTGTAGTTATGTATCCAATTTTAACCGTAAACAATTAAAGGAAAGAGGTTGAAAATTATATCCGGTTTTACTTACCATATTACAAAGTCGTGTATAAAACTAATCAAAATATGAGATTATGTTTCAGAGGACATAACTAATTCTGCTTAAAATGTACTTTATTCGACGCTTTAACTAGGCCGGTTAAACATATACACCCGCTAAAGACTCACTTGGAAATAAACCATAACACGAGTGGCGAGAAAACCTGATAGTATTACCAAACAATAATCAAAAGGTAACTCGATCGGCTTCTCTGGCTATTCCTCTTGAAGTTAACCAAGATGAGGAAGATGTTGGGAATGAGACTGCATAATATTTTAGCTGTCCACTAAGCAGCATCTGCTTAAAAAAATGTTTTTGTTTTTGAGAAAAATAAAGAGTTGTCTGCCCTTGATAAAGTTTGATGTATACAGATTAATATAGAAAGAAATATATTTAAGATTATCAGTCGTTTTATTGGATATATTGGTGAATTATATTTTTCTTTACTTAAACCACTATATTTTTGCTCCCCAGCATAAGCATTCAACTCAATGTTAAGGCTGACGTATTTGACGTATAATTTAGACTAGGTTGCAGTGTGAATATAATATCCTAATTTTATTGCAGCATCTGTATTTATGTTTATATATATTTGAAAAAACTGGTAAAAACATGAATTATCTTATCAAACAGTCTGCAGAAAATCATTTGCAGACAGTTTGGTAACTTACGTACATGCTCGGATAACTCTCTACCAATTTCGCTATACTGGAATCTGTTCTACTTTATCTAGTATTGGTACTGTATAGATCAATATAATAAGCACCATTGATTATTTGAGTTGAAAATATCCCTATGAAATGAAGCGAAGTTTGAAAAAGGTACAAATTCATATGTAATTGGAAATTTTAAAAGACAGCTCTTACATAAAGTACAAATACCGCATGGCTGCTAAATATTTTACAGAAGCTATGTCTCTCGTTGAAATTTCCATTTACTTCAAGTAAAAAAGAAATTACTAAGTTGAATTGAAAAAATTAGTTAAGACTAGCTAAGAAAATCTAACCCAAAGAAAATCGATCCGTTTCGATTCTTCTAACAGAATATATTATTATGATGATATAATTAATGGAATTAATGGATAATTAATGGATTCGTTGAAATTAAAGCCAGAAACGCGCTATAAATATAACTCTTTTTCACGCTAAAAAATGCATTATTGTTTTTCTAAACCATAATGCAAACATAAAAAATTAAAACGTCTAAATGTGAGCTCTTCTACAGGACACATATATGCCTTGTTGTTTCATTGATCATATAGACAAAATCATATAGTATTATTAGCTTTTTATTCTCAATTCATGATGTGTAATTGTTTCGATATGCATGAAAATTTTTGGTATCGATGATTTAGTTAATGAACTTATGGTTGCAATAATTATGACCTGCAATCACGATAATTATTCTCAATTCATGATGTGTAATTTTTTCGATATGCATGAAAAAGTTTTGTTATCGATGATTTAGTTAATGAACTTATGGTTGCAATAATTATGACCTGCAATCATGATAATTCAACTCATCAAATGCTGCATTAATATAGTTAAGAAAAACTTCACGTAGTGGTGTATAGTGTAACGTCCACAGGCTTCATAACAAATAACAATTTGTATCGATATATAACTAAAATCCCAGCAGTTTAAGAAACTCGTCTATATCACCAAACTTGCTAAAGCTGAAGAATTGCCGTCTTGGTATCCATTCAACGGCTTTTAAAATTATCTGAAAAAGTTATGATTTTTGCTCTTAAATTATCTACGTAAGGAACGTAATTTACGATTACATAGCAATATCGCAGCATTATATTGAATACTGTTATATAATTACTTTTATACTTGTGTTTGGTATTATCGAAGCTTTAATGAATCGTAATTACCATTAATATCAAACAGATGCATATATTTGCTAGGAACTCTAAAATCATATGAGGTGGAATTCGTGTAGCCAAGAAATGAATGCTTTCAATAAATACGTTTGCTTTAAAGTAGGCACATTATTTTTTTGTCTACTTACATTATTTTTATATCTTCATTAGAATGTTATAAAAATATTAAAGGCATCCACTTACTTCAATCATAACAATCATTACTACAATCTACAATTACTACAATCATTTATTTGTATTCCTTATTAAAATGAACTCGTCTTACAGCACGCAATTTTTAAACCATATCTTAGATTAGTCAGTAATAATCCAAGAAAAGTATATTCTTATTTTGGATATCAACCGGGGATAATAAATAGTGGTTTAATACTCCTGGTAATAAATAGTGCATTTAATACTCCTCTTTTATTCGTCATATTGGTTTATAATAGATTAAATGCACAAATATAACTGCAATTTTATCCTTCCTGTAAATGATGTTATCGAGATATCTCTATTCTTTTTTATTCTTACTTTATATACGAAAAAGAAAAATTTGTTTTCACCATCATATTTTACTGTGAGTGTTACATCACGACATAATTGCCGTTCCATTATAACTTTTCTCCAGTAAAAATTTCTGATACCTCATAATATTTGTCAGGCGTTAAAATAAATTTTATATTCCAATATACCCAGACATACAGTATGAGAAATTTTTTTCTGCTTATGAATAATACCTTCAAAAGTAACAAAATAAAAAAAAAATCTGAATGCAAACATTGAAGTCAGGGCAAATTGCATACTACTCACTAGATGTATGATATGTTTACAAAAAAATATACAAATCAAAGAAATAATCTAGCGATAGTAGCAAGATAAATGAATACCATTTATTTCGATTTTGATACAAAAGAATCCAGAAATTCCGTCATTCATGTTAGAAAACACGAAAAAAGGCCTCGTACTTTTTTCTGCTAAAAATCGCAATAAATCTTCTATCCATTCTTGAATTAAATGATATCATCACTTCAGTTATTTATCATTACTGCCATTTATTTCACTCGAACCATTCCACTATTAATAAAAAGAAATAATTTATATAACCTTTTTAATGTTTAATAGGCTATTAAATGAACAAAATTCCACATCATCATAATAGACCTGATAGCAGTGTAAAGAAATTTTCATGCCAGCTACCTGACAAAGGGGTAGCGTGTCTTCCCCGTGTTCTGGGCGGTTCGGGCATGGTTGTTATTCTGTGTTTTAATTGTGAGTAGTGTGAGTGTGTCTCCCCCTAAGAAGGGGTTGTGCAAGCGAATGAGAAGATGATTTAGCTAAGTCGTACTCTTGGCCATAGTTGGCGCTACTGAAAAATAAGGGACGCTCATTTAGCTTAAATCATTGACGCCCTGTCAGCGGGCTTGTAAACTGCCAACAACATAATTTTCATAGCACTTTTTTGTAATCTAATAAGTTAAGTCCAAATTCTGGATTTTCAAACAGGAGAAAGTTAATTGCTCTTTCAGGAAGAGAGTATTTTTCTTCCTTCTTCACTTTCGTTAAATTATAGATAAAAGAAAAGTTAAACTTTGTATTCTATGATTATATTTATAGTTCTATTTTTTCATATAGCAATGAATAAAAAGTATATAGTTAAAATTATTAAGTCAAAATTTGACTTTTATTGGGAGTAGTTCTGAATACTTGTAATTTTGATATTTTTGTTTAACACATATTTTAAATTGGCATTACTGCTTGTAAATTAAGAATTATTCTTTTTCTCATATTAGTGATTCCGCGTTTGATTGTTATTCTTTATTTGCTCCAATTAATCTCCATGTTTGTTATTTTTTAATATGTTGGTCACTTATTGCAGTCGGTTAAATAAATCTGATTGTTTCTACAGTGATTGCTCATATTTTAAATGAAATTGCAAACTTGACTGAATATCGATTATTATTAATTTTCTTTGATTAACTTTATTTTACCTTGGTTAAATTCAGATTTTATTTTGTCGCTATGTGAGAATTATTTATTGGTAAAGCAATTTTTTATATTATTGATATAAGGAAGAAGAATTTTATATATTATTGATATAATTGATATAATGAAGACAGACAGATAATTGATATTATTGATAGAATGCATGAACAGTAACTAAGTTGGTTTGCCCCTTTTCAAAAGCCCCAAGAAGTAACTGATGAATAATACAGACTGAACGAATGTAAAGATAAATAAAGAATCAGATGTAGAATATATGTGGCTATGATATTAGAGCAAGTCCACTGATACAACGTATTAAATGCCATATGAGCCTTAATGCCAAAGAGACAGCAGTTAAGCTTACCTAAGCAGGTTATGCATGTAGGTTACTCAGTACAATGTTTAGTCTCACGAAGATTTCTTAAAAGAACACCAAGAAAATTATGATCATATGGTAAAATTAAGGGGAATTCTAAAATTGAAATAATATTCATCAAATCACACTCGAAACCTTTCTTACCCCAATATCATAGAACAGTAAAAAACAACAACTTTTACTACTAATTACTGCACACCCTCACACACCAAAGCACCAGAGTAATCCGTTAATTAGAAATAGGAAGAAAATAATTTTAAAAAATGAAAACATTAAGGAAAATTTTAACTATTATTTATTTGCCATTAATAGAAAGACGCATTTTTAAGTGCTTAAATCAGTGATATTTTCAGAAGCAATCGTAGAAAATCACACAAAAAAACCCGATTAGTTTCGAAGTAATTGAAATACTAATTAAAATTTATCACATCCGAAGTGCATATTGCCATCCTACAAGATACATAGTACCAAATGTCTTAGCTGTAAGTCAAATAATTTTGACTGTGAAGTATCAACAGGCATTCTCATCATTTATTTATCTTTATACATTTATTTATCTTATTTATCAGCATTTATCTTTAATAATAGCAGAGATTGAGTAAATAAAGCTTTAGCTATCTATTTTGTTAATACTGTATTCATACTTTACTTTTTTCTCCCCTTTTATATGTCATTTGTTTGGTTTCAATACACATGGAAATATCTAATAATTAGAATCATTTCCATTCTTTATCCTTAATAACTTACCTCATAATTTCTGTCCTTTAAATTCACCATTTTTTAGTGCTACAGCTTCCATTCCTCGAAAAAATTTAAAGTTCACAGTCAACGAACTCTAAAATATGATAGATAGCGATATTTTTCATTTCTATGGGTTATGAAATCCCATTGCCTTTATTCACCATGTTATATCTTTTATCCAAAGAATAATAAATACTGCTTCGTACACACACACACGCACATATATGCATGCATATATATTCTAATAAAATTTAAATCTCGACATATTTCAGGAATTCAATTTATCGTTCTTTCTTAGTATTTCTCTGACTGATCTGAAAACGAATGCTGGTTATTATATGGTTGAAACACAGTTCACAGAATTTTCAATAGAATTGTGAAAAATGGGTCAAAGGAATAAAACAGAATTTACGATGTTGTAATTTTTGCTGCCCTTAATTTATTGATCAATTAACATAAAATATAGTTTGTTTTATTTCTGTAATAAATAATAGTTTAAATTATAATTTGTTCTATTTTTGTAATGAATTAATAACAGAATACTATTATCTATTAATTGATTTTTAATGCTAATTCTGTGTCTAGCTCTAATAGTTTTTTTTAAAATATTACTGCACTACTATTGAAATGGACACCTCATATATTGTACATATATATATATTATAACAGTATTGCATTTAAATTGATATTTGTTTTTATTTGTTACTTTAGTGTAACTTAAAATTTGATATTTAGCATTTTTCTAATAGCATTTTAATCATAGATGAATCAAGAGCTAATAGTTGTGAGTAAGAAATATAATCATTATCTATACAAGACAGAATAATTAGAACAAGCTTTTACAGATAAATTTTTGATTTTTTTTTTCTTTGAAAATTTATGTTTTACAAAAAAAATAATTTTTTATCAATAAGGGATTTTATTTATCCAAAACAAGATGCAATAAAGAACTTCATCTATTACGAGGTAATTATAAATGTTTAAAAAACCATCTAAGGAAATAGTTTGAAGCACTTTTAATTAAGAAAATTTACTTTCTATTTTTTAAAAATGAAATTTTAAAGTTGATTTTTTACTCATTTCTTAATGCACCTGAGTTCTGAAAATTGACACAGCTATATTTCCTCAGTTAAAAAGCAATATTTAATTATGCTTGAAACAATATTAAGCGGTAATTCATTAATGTTTAAAGAAATATAGATTACTAATCACAACAGACATCTATATTTAATATATATATATATATATATGAATCCCTTGTACTTTCATATTTCCATCTCAAATTGTTCAATACAAAAGAGATTTTTCGGGAAATATATTAGTTGATTTTAATTACAATCGTCCCATCAACTAAAATTTGAAAGCAATTTTTTCCATCATCTCTGTTGCTTTTTTTTGTTTTGTTAAATATTTAATTCAATTTAATTATGAAATATTTTGAATTCTACAGAACAACATATTCCTCGACTATTGTATTTTCTTCTGAGAATTACAGAGACATTTGAGTAATGAAAATAATAATTATGAAGACATGGTCTGATTTTAAAAAAATTCAGAAATAAATTTGCAAGGGTTGCAAAATGAATAATCTTTTATTCCTCACAGGAGGAGGGAAAAACACTTTCTTTCTTATTCTTGAACGAGTAGGCTAACAAAGCCAGGCAATAGGATTGAATAAGAAAAAAAAACGGAAGATAGCGTTGTTTGAAATCTCATCTAGAAAGATGAAATCCCATTCCTGGATTCTTAGAAGGAAGAGACAAAACTGTTTTCCTTCGCACCATTAAATTTAAATTTAATAAAACTGCGCTTAACAGATCTCGATAAGTGTAGCACAAATTCTCTATTCATGAGACAAAAATGCACTCAATAATTATAAATAAACTTAAAATCTGAGTATTTTTATTCTGATATCCAAACCAGGCTGCTCATAAACGATCCTTATTTAGTCCATTCCATGAATGTTATTTTTTAACCTATACTAATCAGTAGATTTCATGAAAAAGATCTGAGATTTAGTAGACCTCATAAAGAGATGACTTCAGATTAAAAATTGAGATATATTTAATTAATGAAGAATGGCTATATCATTCGAAGAAAGCTCAAAATAAGTGATTTGATAAGTTTAATTCAGTCGAATAACAGGTAATTTGTTATTCTCAATGAAATGTTTACATTAGAAGAAAACTCAAAATAAGTGATTTGATAAGTGGAATTCAGTCGAATAAGAGGTGATATTTTGTTCTCAATGAAATGTTTACAAGGTACGTAATTTCTGTAAAAAGCAACACAATTTGATAAAAAAATGGCATGTCCCAAAAGAGAAAGTCAATGATAACGATTCAATCATAAAGAATGTTAATTTTATTAAAAGTAAAGTGTTAAAAGTTCTAGTGAACTTAGACGATTTTCTGAAGCAGCGGCTGCCATCTCGCCTGTTAAAGAAATTATTTCTCTCCTTGGCTCCTTAGAATTCTATTTCTCACCAACCCAATCTAAAACAATGCTAGTTATCTTCAATATATATCCAAAAGGTTAATTTTAAAGTATTTCCAACTGAACTGAAACCTACTAATGAGTGGGTAGAATACCGTCCTAAAGAATTTTTTCTACTAGGTGACAATCCGGAGGACTTTAAAATGAAAGAGTTTATTGATTGACATAAATTGATTTTTTAGATTATTTAAGGGTTACCACTGTGCCCTAGTATAGATTGGAAATTCTTCACTTTAACTTACATTGACAGATATGAGAAAAACGAGAATATTTCATTAAAGTCATAAGACAAAAGGAGTAAATATTATTTCAATTTGGCCTAAATACTTTTTGTCAGCTATAATACTAAAATCTGTTTTCATTTACTAACTAATATGAATCCTAGTATAATATAATTAAGTTGAATGCTACGCATACAAGCTTATTCGAATGTGAACGATTTCTCCGACACAAATCACTATAAACAGGATTCATGATAATTTAAGGGCAATTTACTGTTCCAATATACAGATGAATGAAAAATCTCAAACAAAAATATTTTTGATGAGGAAAAAAATCCTTTCTTTCTATTTGATAACCTATTTCCTATTTTTAATTACAATTGTGTAAATTTAATGGAATGATATTTGTTTTTCAAGTTAATTAAAATGGTTTAATCAAGAAAATTTATCAAGGAAAAGTTTTTATTTTTTCCTCAATAATCTAATCCTAATTTTAAATATCAATGAAAACAACCCTTCTTTAGTATTGATAGATAAATTCCAAACAACAAAAACTAAAGTACTATTTGTTTTCAGCACATGAAATACCATAAAATCAATTACTCTAATAAACATATAAATGCCTAAAGGCTTGTTGACTAGTGATTTACTCTTTTTATTATAATAATAAAATCGTTTTGAAACCAATCTTATTATTGATGTTCTTATTTTCACATTTGCTTCATTATGGTCTTGCCAATTTCCATAATTGCCCTAATGTTTTATATTTACCTATGTGTGCAAAACAACAGCCGAATGACAAACATTTTTCGAGCTAAAAAACAATTCGCCATTTTAGCCCACATTGTAGTTTCCTCTTTCTGCCAAATAAACAGCGCTATTGTGTATTTTTAGAGGGAGGGGGGCAAGAACGAAAAAAAGTGGCAATTCAGCGATTTAAATGCGCATTCTCAGCACAAAGGAGTGCGCCCACTTTTTGCTTCTGTTTATTCTTTGTAAATATTTCTTACCGAATTGTTTTATTTCTTTAAAAATGTCCCTCTGGAGGATATTCAAGCGCGAACTGACTATCCTGCGCGGACCAATGGTTTCCTACCTTTCGGCTATATTGCTAAGTTTTTCAATCCCCCACCCCTCCAGGATTTCAACTTTTTTCAACTTCTCGAAAATATTATTTTGAATATTTTCGGTCACATTTCTGACTGGAATTCGTTTAAAAGAAGAAGATAGACGTAGAACAGAAAACACAAAATTGAATTTCTGCTTGATGGAGCCAATATTTTTTGCCTGGGGAGAAAGGCCAACGTTGATCGCGTTTTGTTTTTTACTGTTACAAGATTCTCTCGCTCTTTCTTTTTTTATTATCTCGATTTCCATTGTTTTGAATTCTTGCTATTGATAGGTAGAGATACCTTTCTTCTTTTCTCGCCCACCCCTTCCCGAAAAACTTATATAAGGCTTTCGTCTCTATTTCATTTTCTTTTCCCTGAGAAAATTGCTTAAAAATGGAATTTGCGAAAATTACTTTTCTTTCCCAAGCAATGCTCATAAAATGTCTACCACTTACTCGCAATTTCTTTTCTTTAGCTTTTCTTTTTTTTAACTATCTTTTTGAAAACTTAGAAATAAAACATTCGGCTGTCTCCACTTTAAGGCATAAAAACGAGGGGCTTCCGTAGTAATTTGTTTGAATAAAATGCGTTAGTATAGTTACTGTCAGTATAGTCAGTTAGTATAGTCATAGAAATTTAACAATTTAAATATGCATAATTTGTCATTTTAAGTACGCATAAGCGATGCAATTAATTACCACAAAAGTAAATTTATTATTTTTTTTCTCGCAAATATAAAGAAGACAAAGATAAAATATTTTAATCGTCAAAATAAAATCCTCGAGTTTTCAGGGATTGTAACATTTCAGATCTCCATGGGCTCAAGGAATGTTTTATAGCATTATGTCCGTATGTCTGTCTTCAAACGTTTTGAGTTCATATAAGCCCTCAGCTAAATGAATGAAATTGGCAAATGGGTATATATATAAATTTGTCTATTGCTTTATTAATTTCATTTCATTATTTAATATTAGTTTGCTTAATTAATTAATTGAAAAATATTTATTTAACTAATTTAATTTCTAGATTCATATATCAATATATTTAATTTATTCTCAGCCCGTTCATCAAATTTTGAACGAAATCTCTCCAATGGAAGTCTGTCTGGCTTTCGAAACAAAAGTGATTTCTCAACCTTCAAATTTTAAAGAGCTAAATAAATAAAACTTAATATAGAGATTTTTCATCATTTTGTAGATATATATTATATTTGGAACCAAATACTCCAAGAGATTTGTTGTCTATTAAACTATAGTTCTATCATGAACATTTACGCGATAACTCAAAATTACAATGACTTAAATAATGAAATTTGGTCTGGGATTTTTTATGACTACAATCGTAGTTTCAACGAAAAAATTTTAATCGATTTGAAGAATACTTATTCGATTTTCTGATAACTGTAGCAGCGATTAATTGCAAATAGTTTATTGTAAGATACTGTAAAAACTCTAAATTCACCTGAGAAATCGGACTTCTGTTTTTACGTATGGCATGTAATTAACTCACAAGTGCGATTTCTAAACTATGGAGCTCACAACTCTTATACGAGAGAAAAAAATTAGAACTCTCGTGGCATAAATGGTTCTTAAAATTCAGCTTGAAAGGGAAAGTAATAAAACACTCATTTCAAAATATCCCACAAAGTTTAGGAGATTACTCGTATTTGTTTACTTTTAGAATACAAAAGGAAATTTTGTATTTCTCTTTTAATAAATTCTCACACGTTCTAAAATTTTCCGAGTGTGAAAACATATTATTTGAAACAATTTCCAACCGTTTTCCATCCTGTCTTTAGGCATGACTGAAAACAGCAAAATAGAAGGATAAAATTCAAAGCGTAATTTTAGCAAGGTTTCAGATTTCTATAAAATTTAGAATAAAATCCTTCAAAACAATAACTATCATTTCGTTCCGTATGCTGGTGAAGGTGATATTACAAAACCACTGTAAATAGATGCATATAAATCTTTAATAGCAGTCCCAAGTGTTATTAATTTATTATTAATTATTAATTTATTCTAATTTCAATAACTAAATATTAATGGTATTAAAGCTAAAAAAACGAACTTCAGGTTAATTTTTCGCTACTTCCAGTTTCATTTTCGATGATGTTGATCTAACGGAACTCCTATACCTTCTGATTTAATGATCGTAGAAACAAAACAAACACAGATTTGGAAACGTAAATAAATGGCCTTTCAAAGAAATCAATTTTAAAAAATCCGTGATTTTTAGTCAAAAACTGACTTTTTAAGCCATGCAGTGTTTTATAGAATTAAATCCCATAATGAATAAATAATAGGAATTTTTTTAAAATAATAATTAATATTCTATGCTCTTACAATCTATTATACTCTGTCACAATCATAAAAAAACGCTCTTTCATTTTGTAAGTAGTAAATTATTTCAGAAGGCTTGTAAAAATTTATGAAATATAATTCCATCAATCCATTAATGAGAATAAATTGAAAATAAATAGCAACAAATCTTATAATTATCTCTTTAATATGATGATTACATAATTGAAGATTGAGAATGAATTGAAAATTTGTTAAATTGTTGTTAAGTCTACATTCTCAAAAGATTGAGAATTTACATTTATCTAGGGAATTGATTTTGAGCATGACTTAAAAATTAATATCTAACCCAATAAAGATAGGGATATTTCTAAATTTGAAAAAATATTCAATAATCAGTATAATTAGATTTTATATTTTTATTAATCTTTGTATTTCTGATGAACTGATAATGAGTAAATTCAATACAATTTTTTGAGACTAACATTTGAAACAAAGAAAGCTCCACTACCCTGTTTTATAAAACTGATCAGAGGTATATTAGATCTTTAGATTTATGGCATCTTAGAGGAAAAATTTCAATTAGAAAAGTGACTCCTTCTCTATGAGATCGGTGATTGATCAAAAATAATGATACTTCAAACTTCCCAAGTCGTTTCTTTTCATCGCAGAGGAAGCAGGGAATTTTAAAAAATAGAACTTATTTAACTTTAATTAATTTCATGTAAACAATTATTGTCTAGAATATTTTACTATATAAGCTAAACATGGCCATGATAAAAAAATAGAGGAATCTTAATTGTTAGAAGTAAATTTATTGATTGAAACAACAAAATAGGATTCATTTTGTTTCTCAAATCGTTTTTCTAGTAGAAAATTATATATGCCTCAAACGGTGTGGAAAATTCAAGGGCTCACGTGCACGCGTGTGTTTGCATTTAATTTAAATCCTAATTATTATTTATATTTTGTATATTTTTATCTTATATTAAGATATACTGACTTTTTAAGCCATGCAGTGTTTTATAGAATTAAATCCCATAATGAATAAATAATAGGAATTGTTTTAAAATAATAATTAATATTCTATGCTCTTACAATCTATTATACTCTGTCACAATCATAAGAAAACGCTCTTTCATTTTGTAAGTAGTAAATTATTTCAGAAGGCTTGTAAAAATTTATGAAATATAATTCCATCAATCCATTAATGAGAATAAATTGAAAATAAATAGCAACAAATCTTATAATTATCTCTTTAATATGATGATTACATAATTGAAGTAAAATTTCCAATTTTCAATTATTATTCAGCTTATCCTATTAGTTTTATTTATATTTAAATAAATAGAATTCGTTTTTGTAAAATTCCTTTGATATATAATATGCGAAATGCTTCGAATATTTCCAATCTAATGGGAAATCTTTGGTGATTCCAGACTTTGTATTTCACAAAACCAAATGTATCTTATTACTAAATATACATCTATTTGAATCAAAAGTTTTGAAATTAAAGGAAGTAACATTTTGTGGATTTTCCGGAGTTACGCTAATAGATTTTTAGTTCAAAAAGAGTTCCTAAAAATATTACTTCATATTATCAAATTATTTCAACGTGTTCGTTGTGTTGTACAGCCTTATTATATTCTATACTAGCAGCGTTTGACGACCAGCCGATTCACCATTCTTAATACTCTCTAAAATTATCAGTTAAGTACTTTATGTAGCTTCATTGTCAATTAAATATTTTGTGTGATGTCATTGCCAATTAAGTATTTTATATAACTTGTCATTTAATAGCTATTTCATCAAAATATTTTTAAGGTTCAAATTTTAATGGTCATATAATTCCTCCATGCAGTTACACAGGCCTTAAGCCCGTAATATACTATATGTCTCTCTAATTATCTGTCACTTCTCGCAAAATTTCAGCTTTAAATTAAAGTGGAAATGATTAAACTGCAAATTGATATAAAAACATTTTTTTTACCAAATCCAAGCATTTTTTTCTAAAATATAAGTAAAAGATAATCATTATGCGTACTACTGAATAATTACAATAATTTAGGACTTTTTATAAGAAATTATACTTTTATCTTCTTTATTTATTTTTATCCTAGGTCACTCTAAAAATAACTGCTACTCATTAAGTTACACAGTCTCTAGAATAAGATTTAAGTATTAATTAAAATACTTAAAAATCTAAAATTCTTGGTTTCCACCTTTGAATGCTCTATTGAACACAATCGAACTCATTGCTTTAAACTGAAAACTTACAAAAATAACCTCTTTGACAGACAATAGAGAGAAAACAGACCGTTTATTGGAGAAAGGTATTTCGAGCAACCACTAGAGTTCCTTTATGAAAATATCATCAAATGCACGGAAATCTGCATAGCACAAAATCTCTAAAATGAAATCCACCTTCTTTTGGACCGTTCGGAGGAAACTTACAAAACTCGCAGCCATAGCACCCGCTTTAAGTCTTTCAGGTTCCGTTGCAATCATCAAACGTTACGGTGAGGTGAGAGTTTTCAGCATTATTTATTCTAAATCATAATTACTCCAAGGAATTAAGTGCTAGAAGTCAAGTTGTATAGTCAATCATTTGGTAGTGCTATGTTTCGTCGTTACAGAAAAATATTGTTTCAGATCTATAATCAAGCCAGGGATATGTTAGGGCCTCAATTGTTACGTAAGGTTTAATACAAAATCTAATATGCTCCACAGATTATCCTTCATGTTAAGGACATTCTGAAAACACACTTCAAAGAAAAGCGTGCTATTCAGAATCTATTCGACCCTTAAAATCCAATTCACTGTCATTTGGCCATGGGAACATTTCAAACATCTGGTAATTCTTGATGAACCAAGATCCTCCTCTTCCCTTAAAGACAGCATTTCCCAGAAGACACAGAGGTTAACTATGGAACATATTTTCTTCATATTCCAGATAATACCTAAAACTGATAAAAATCATTTTGAACAAGTTTTGCTGTAACAAAATTTGTCAAATTTTGTAGTTCATTGGATAATTCATTATTTTTGCTATAATAATTATTTTCTTCTCTAAAATTTCCATCCTATTATTATATCCTATACAAAATTTCATAATTTTCTGAACAATGGCTTAGTCTGTAAATAACTTTAAATTAATATGGTATAATTTAACTACATATAGAATTATTTTTCAACTTAAATAAACATTATTTAATTTTTTCAGTTTTAGGTTTAAAAAAATATTTTATTGATAAAAATTTTGGACTCA
Organism: Argiope trifasciata; assembly: GCA_026543055.1. Classification (NCBI taxonomy): domain Eukaryota; kingdom Metazoa; phylum Arthropoda; class Arachnida; order Araneae; family Araneidae; genus Argiope; species Argiope trifasciata. The sequence continues at coordinate 1,331,086 of JAPMOQ010032104.1, forward strand.
AAATAAGAATACAATAAAAAAAACAGTGAGCAATATTATTCAATAACTACAGTGAGTTTTATCTTCTTAAGACTGTACATCTATATTATTATTATAAATGTGAAAGTCTGGATGGATAGATGAATGGTTGTTTGTGACTCAATCACGCCAGTATGGTTGAACGGAATTGAATGAAATTTAGTACAGAGATACGTTATTGTAGTTTAGAATAAGACATAGGTTACTATTTATTCCTTTTAATAGTGTTTTTTTTTTTTTTTATTAAAAAACCTTTAATCTGTGAAATCTGTGGCCAAATCACGCCAAGCAGGAGTAAGGCTTCAATTCTTTTTTTCCTACGCGAATGAGGATAGATTTAATATGCTTTTTACAGATTGTTTCAAATATTTCTATTTATTTTCTTAGTGTTTGAAGCATTAAAAATTAAATATTGCTAATTAATCGATCGTTCGTATTCATTCTGAAGTACTTTTAAATTTAAATAAAACAGAATAAAGGATATTAAAAATTACTAATGTGCATTGTGTTACAACAACTTGCGTGGAAAATTCACGCATACGCATTGTGTTTGGATTGTTGACAAATGTGTTTTTGTTTTAAATAAAATTTTAAAAATGTTGTGTATTATACTGTTGTAACTATTTCAATCTCCCTAGATAAATAAAATAGACTTGACTTTATTTTAAAGAAATACGATTTGCTGTTTTTTTTATTTCAGTTATACAATGCAAATAAATTATTTTTATGTTAGTTGTGTGTTTGCAGTTACATTGCATTTATGTTAGATACACATAATTTTTCGTATATGCTTGTAGTTTTAAGTAAATCGTTTTTTAAGTTAATTTTATTTTTTTTAATTTGTTATTATTTGAAAGTTTTTCGAAATACCCGGAAAACACAAATCTAATCTTTCGAAAAGAAGTAATAAAATTCGGGTTATGAAAGTATCTAGTTGACCTGTTTGCAGTTTTAGTGAATACTTCCGAACTATCAAATCCCCTCCGGTTGTGGGATACATACAAGGTGGCTTTATCAGAAGATATCATGCATAGACTAGATATCATGCATAGGCTAACACTCACAATGACATTATTATTAACGAAGCTTTGGCACTGATTAAGGATAAAATGATTTCCATATCTGAAAAATGTCTCGATGATTTCGGCCTACCACTCCTTCAGTGAAAAAGATAATTACTAAGCGAAGTTGCTAAGGAGCTCAACTACAGCCCCACGGTTTTAGAAGCGTAGGTCAATGAAATTACGCTATGATTACTTCCCAATTAGCGTCAAGTCTACGAAACGATTCTGAGCCGAGTAATGGAAAGTAGGGATTATTCTTTCTTGACGCACAAAGAGGGTAGGGTGAGACTGTGCTAAATCTCCAACTAGCCCAACTCCGAAATGGCCGCAATGTAGCTCTGACTGTATCTTTCTCGGATATTGTTCAAACTTTACTTAACAATGGTCGAACTACACATTCCGTTTTCAAATTGTAGTTTAATCTTGCAAGGGAAGATACCCCAACATGCAACATCAACAAAAACAGCGGTCAAAAAATCCTTTTGTAGCAGTACAAAATAATATGGTGCAAATGAACAATGTCACACAAACATGAATTAGAGGGATTAAACTGCTACTTGCAGGAGATCCGCAGCAACCAGGAGGTGATGGGCGGATTTGCCGTTGTACTCGAAGGCAATTTTAGACAAATTAAACACTGCCGACTGCTGATCAGACCGTCAGTTCTCGTACTTACACATGAAATTTTCCACGCGAACGAAGAAGCGGGTAATAGTTATTTTACAATAAATTTGCCATACTTAATATGAAAATCTCATAGTTGTTTTAACCCTGAAATCATTTTATATTAATTATTCCTCCCTGATGACGAAAAAATATTTATTCTTGACTAAAAAAAATAAGAAAACTATTAACAAAACAATTCCTTAATTATATGATTTTTCCTCTAAGTAAATAAATAATTTTATTCAAATAAGAATCTTCATTTCTCTTATATATTAAGAATATGTTAAACTAAATACGAATGCAGTTCAGTAAAAAAAAAAAACTTGTTTTATGTATAGAATAATAATATTTTTTCCATGATATAAATTTTTAAACGGTGAGGAAAAAACCAATTAATATGTATATTATTTTGCATCCACAGTCATTACATAAATGAAAATATTGATTCGAATTACAATTTACTTTATTAGAGAGATTCGCTATCTTATTAAAAGTGACTCATTACAATTAAGATTTTTTTAAATCTCCAGAACTTTTCGTTTTATGGGTTATTTTAATAAAGACAACTATATGTGTAAAACATTGCTTTTATCTGCATTTGTTTTCTAAAAGAAATAGCACGTTTTAAAAGATAAAACATGTTTAAATTGCTTTATTCCACATACCTTTAAGAGGTATTATTTATTAAGTTTGGACTGATTTCTGAAAGTAGAATTTAATTGTAATTTCATTGTGTAATATTATTAATGATTTTAAAGATAAATGTTTTCAATTGGTATCTTCACCATTTAATATCTTTGAGCGTTAATAATATGTTTAAAATATATCCTTTATGTGACAATCTAATTCTTCATGTATTACATAAGGTTTGAGTAGATTGTATTATATTCTTTTCTTATATAGAAAAAGTTTGAGATAAAAATTCTGACGGAAAGGTATGATTCTACATAGTATTCCCAAAAATCAGCCTGAGCAAGCACAATCTAGTCCAAATTCTTGTACCTCCCCCCAACTTAGATTAAGATGGATATAAATTAGATGATAGTTCAAATTTGTGGATAATTAAGTATTATCTGTGGATTGATATTTTTTTAATATAATTAGATAAATGCATTTGTAATATAATCATTTGGTGCCTACTGAGACAAAACTTGATAATGCATAAAATCTATGTATTAACATATTAAATTGTTACTCAGCCTATTTACAAATATATTATGTTATTATCAATGCTAATTATTTTAATTAATTAAGCGTTTTTAAAAGCAATAAAGCCATATTCAAAATGAGGTAAGACCACCATGAAATAAGTTCTTAAATTCGGGAATAGTAAATTACCGTTTGAGTTCTCTGATAAGTTTTTGCCTTCTGATCATTAATATGACCTTAAGGATCATACATCACTCAGCTAATGCAATATGGAAGTTTGAATAAACTTGCAAAGAATCACATATCGTAATAGAAGTTTGATAAATGATATCTGTTCAATTATATTACCATCTGTTTCAATGTTCAAAATGAAGCCTATTATACTACTCATACTGTCCTCAAATAGTTCATGTAACATCAATGCACTTTTAAAATTACTTTAATTTAAGAAATCTGATTAAATTGTAAAAATACCTTATCCAGAAAAACCTGATTTTTTTTACCATCTGAAAATAAAGTCCAGCCTTCTTAGATTCAAAAATTACTTTGTTTTTAATATATATAAGAGAGAACATTAGATTCATTATTTTTCAATAATAACAGAAAATAAAAAAGAAATCGAAAACAATGATATTTTTAATCGAAAAGAAGTAGTCTATTTTATTTTTATCTCAAAATTCTCCAAAATAATATTTAATATGTATATATAAACTCTCTGCCTATTCAGCAGTAGTTTGCTTATTTTTGGCACTTTTATTGAAAAAAGTGTGAAAATAACATTTGTTTCCAGCACCTTTGAGTGAATTGATTTACAAGTATCATATCTAAAGACCTGCTCCGAAAAATGAGCATTTCATTATGACTGATTCGCTGAAAACATAGTATCTCAAAATGAATTCAATAAAATTTCATGAAATTCTGTATACATGCATCAAAACGTTTTGAGGATCTCATAAACCATGTGTTTTAAAATAACTTCCATTAGATATTCTTTGCAGACAAAATTCAAAATATAAACTAATTTTGACGAAAAGTCATTAATAGCTATTTCAAATGCACATTTGTAATTATTAAATTAATTTTAAGTGGTCTGGTACATTTTATGAAGTTTGAGCTATATATAGGTGAAATAAAAATTAAATATTTCCTGTTATTTATCCTGTTTTTCCTAGCACTGAAAATTTTGCTAAATTTTCGGTGAATAAGTATTTTTTTTTTTTAAACTATAGTCAATGGGAGCTTTTTTATGAATAGTGATCTTTCAAGTATTTTTTTATAATAGTGTTCTTTCAAGTATTTTTTTTCTAATAGTGTTCTTTCAAGTATGTTATGCAGTTTGCTATCTGGTAGAAAAAATATTTATGTAACATTTTTTTTAATTCGTCTCCTAACTAGCTGGATACTTTAAAGATTTTAAAAAAATAAGTAACTAAATTTGAAGTAATAAATCACATTAATAAATCGATAGTATTCGAATAAATAAAATTCTTCATTCAAAAGTCCCACCAAAAAATTGTTCATTACTTGTTATTTCAGTCAAACATTTAATTTGGTTTTGCAAGTACGGAATTTCAAATGTTGACATTCCTTATTATAAGAATCATTTGCTCTCGTTTTCAATCGTCAACAAACAGGATCACAGAACTCGGTGAAATAAAAAGGGCGATAATCATTTAAGCTGGCAAATATTTGAAATGATGACATTTTCCTGTTTTATCAGAATTAGAAGTCATGCAAATGAACAGCAATCTTCAGAGAAATTTATGGGTTCCATTTTTCTCCGCAGTCTGAGAATAATTTTATCTTTCTTAGATGTCATAAAAGTGGTGCCAGCGAAACAGTTTTCCTCAATGAGGACATTCATTTTCCCAGCGAAATATCAACTCTTCATGAATCAAATTTTTGTTTGAAAATGTAGTAAAATTATTCTTATTCTTAACGGTCTAGTTTTATGAAAGATTCTCAGTTTGGGTATTCTTTAGATAAAAATTATTCCACAACTTTCGAGCATTTAATTTTAAATCATACAAGAGCGTTTTGATTTCTTCATGCTCAAATTAAAGTATTTGTCAATAATTTTTTTCATATTCACCCTGCATTTATTCACAACTAGCCATCTTTAGTGACCAGCTAGGTCGCCATGAGTAATACGTTTTAATATTTTCAATTAAATCACATATTCATTAGCCTTGAAGTAATTAAGGGCTTGAATTGGCCTGAAATTATTATTTTCTTTAAGATGATGAGCGGAAAGTTCTAAAAGAACACGTTTTAATAATAATATTCTTTAGTTTTATAAGTCATTCAGTTTTAACTATTGATTTAGAAGACTGATTGATGTAGCAACTTTTATTTAAAATATTAATAAAAATCATTTGTAAAATATGAAGAAAACTATGAAGAAATCCAAAACTCATTATTCATAAATGCATTGTTTAACTCAAGCTACATAAAATGTAATTATTTACTTCATTTAGATCAAATTAATAGTTTTAAACAAAATATATGCTTACAAATATTTCACAAATTGGCCATAGGACCGGAATTTGAATGCATATCCTGTATAAATTCAATCCTGTAAAAATAAGGATAATTTATTGAATTAATCATTTAAATATTGCAAACGATCATAGAATCCTTTGCCTTGCATTTTTTAAAGAAAATATCACATTTTATATTTTTTTTATTTTTTTCCAGTCACGTGCTAAAAAACATGGTTAAAATATTTATTTAAAAATTCGTTAAAAATAGAAGCTTAAGTTATACATTAAAATACTGATACCATTAGAAAGTTAATTTTTTAATCTTTCAATTGATGCAAAAATTATGTTTGTGTAATTATATTTTCGGAAGTTATAGCGGAAAAACGTCGAAATTTCGCTTAAATTTTAATTAATTAAAATTCTAATTAAAAATTCGAAAAAAGGGCTCCGAGGTGCACATTCCCGACCTCCAAGGTATATATGTACCAAATTCGTAGCTGTAGGTCTAACAGTCTAGCCTGTAGAACGCCAAAACACACACACACACATATTGAGCTTTATTATAATTATAGATAATTACTTTAAATATAATCTAAGATTGTAATACATCAATATTTTTTACTCATAATTGTTCAGTATGACATTATTCGTGTTTAGTATTATATTTTTAACAAAAAACATGTTTAATTTTGAGCAGTAAAACACAAATGACGATGAAATAATTAGAATATAAGCTTCCTTGTATTATGAATTGTATTGTATGTCTGAAAATTTTTGAAGGTGAGATATAATTTTATATATTTATCATGATTGATTTCAATATAATCCTGTCTGAATTATATTAATAATTCAGTAACAGTAAAATTAAATTCTTTAAAAAAACGACAGGTTATCTCACAGAAATTATCCGTCCTTTCAAATAATTGTTTTTTCAGATATTAGATTTTACCGCAACATTTCTCTTCAAAATATGCACCTAACTTATTAAAATAGCAATTATCATATGCTTTCTATTTTTTCTTTTATTCCATAGCTTAACAAAAAAATTAAAAAAATAAGAAAGAATATAAAAACAACAAGAGTAGTTATTTGGATAATTATTACTTCGGCCTTATTAAATAAATTTCGATTAGATGATAATTCCTTACTGACATTCCTGTTACGAAGAAATGAACACTGATCATAGACATTTTACTGTTAGTAGTATTCGTTTCATAGAACGAATCGAAGGACAAAGCATATCCTTATTAATAAATAAACAAGGCTAATAGTTAATAAAGTCATATTAATTAACAATATAATTTAAAATTCCCATTGTCTATTTTTTCTCCGAAATAAAACAATTTTCAATAAGTATCATTTGCGGATTTTTTATTCATTGAAGATTTTTGATTTCTTGGCCTTAAAGGAAAAACTTTTATATCCAAAGATCGCAATCAGCGTATTCAGTTTTACTCTAAAAAAGAAAAAATTTTATGTCTAAGATAGTTTTATTCTCTTCATATTTTTAATTTTTTAGTTGAAACTTTGCTTCCTTAAAGGATTTCCATGTATCTAGAAATTCTTCCATTGCTAATTACAGGAAACGAGAATTTAGAGGCTCTGACTTAGAACCGGTATTTAGAATCATTTACTTTGAGAACTAAAATTATACATGTGTGTGCCAAACGCTGATACGAAAAATGTTTTTATTTACTAACTTTAGAGTGGTAATTAATTAAGGTTGAGATAAAATTTCTTATTAATTAAAGAAACATTAACTACATCATATATGTGTTTTGTATTTTCTTACATACTTTGCATTTCCTAAATTAGATGCAAATGGTGCTGCGTGTCAGAGCTTGTATTTAATTTAACATACTTTGCAAACATTACTAATTGCATAACTGTACTCTTTTTTCTTAGGTACCTCAGCAGCACACGACACGTATGCCACCCCTCCGCAATACCGATGGACTTCTCAGCTCAATGCTAGGCCTGCGATTTGTGGTGGTCCCTCAGCACCTTAAGAACGGCGTCCTCACCCTTTCGTGCAGAGCCTACATATCGAAAGCTTACCTCACTACCAAAAGTGAAATAGTAGCCACAAATAAAGCAAAGATAGCTGAAAATCACGCAAGTAATTGATTTATTTTTCTCGTGATACATGACAACGTTCACATGAATAAAAACAAATACGTAAAAGATAAACATTTACTTTGAATAGTATTAATAAAAATTTGTTGAGTTTAGAGACTAAAGCATATGTTATCCTTCATTGCCTCATTGTTTGGAGTTCGCGCTTTCCCAACACGGCTTATTCTTAGAAAGCATAAGCATTTGGTACACTCTTAACATATGACACCAAATATTGGGCACAATGGAAGGCCATGTCTACCCCAGAAAAATCAAATTACCACAGTGGAATTTTGGCAAGTGATTGCATCATCAGTACAACTATTTGCCGATATACCATTTCGGTCACGTGAATTTTCTGTGATAGGTGTGGTCTTTGAAAGGCCACAACTGCGCGCAATAGTTGGCCCCTTGTGAACGCTGATTTACATTGTTTAATCAACGATTTGAATTCAGGGAACTGTTACCAATTTCGTTTTATTTCAATATTTTTTGCGCTTAGCAATTTGTTTAAGAAATAAGCTTCTAGGTAAAATATGTGAAATTTAGTTGTTTATAGAGAATGTATCGGTAACATTCTAATTTCCCTTTTCACCTGCTACTTTCTTATAAAAAAGGTAACTTCGATTACAAAGCGATCCCTTTCCAATATTCACCTTTATTTTAATTAATATAAAAACTTATTATATTGTGACCTATTAAAATCATTTTCATATGATTTTCTCTACTTTTATACCAAATGGGAACGATCCCTTCAGGATCATATTGAGCATTCCATTTATATTGTTTAATTTTAAAAGTTTAACTTCAATAACTTCTGGGTGGGTTTTTTTTTCGGGGAGAGGGAGAAAACTTCAATGTATTGTATGTAGATAATTTTAAATTATCCATCCAATTATGCTGAAAACAACGATTCCAGACCATTTTAGAGAAAAAAAAAACATTTTTTTCTGATTATAATTTCCTTTTTATGAACTGTTTACCATTTATTCTAAGTATATTACAAAAAATATTGCATCAACTAAAATATATTTTGTCTGAAACAAATTAGAAGTGGCATTCTGAAAGAAAAATTGGTTTTATTAAGAGAAGTATGTAATATTTCGTTATTTTTATATACTTTTGCATTTAATATTGTAAAATACGATTATATTTTTAACTTTAAAAAACTGGAATATATTTATAACAAAATGGTATAGCTCCACTTCTAAAGTAAAAAAAAGTCTTCAAAAAGCTCAGTGGAAAGGAAAATTAATATATCTCTACATTGATAAACTACTACAGAATTATAAGTCGTAGCAACAAAAGCAACTTCTGTTTCTATAAAAAAAAATTTTAATGTATTACTGCAGGATTTCTTCAGTGTTACGATGCCAGTACTGGCAAGATGCTGATGATTACTACAATGATAGATTGGAAAATTCCTATGGAATTATAAGTCGTAACAACAAAAGTAATTTTTGTAACAACAAAATTTAAAAATTGCATTAGGATTGCATTATTGCTGGAAAGTAAATGCCCGGGAAGATTTGATTATTAGTACAAGTATCAATAAGTAAAGATTTTCAAGAATAAGTTGAGGTACCCCACAACATATAATAAAAATAATAATGCATCTTTTTCAGAAATTATCCAATCAACAATTATTTAGTAAGTGTCTGCAAAAAAAACACCTCCGAAATAAAAGGAATACTATGATGTTAATGTATAGAACTATGAAACAACATCTTGAAGAGTTACATTCAGTGAGGCCGAGGCGAATTTATACTTGTGTTTTAGTTTAGTTAAAGGTACAAAGTAATTTTATCAGTCTTAAATAATTTAAAGTAACGAATATGAAGTCATATGATGAGTGAAAAAGCCTTAATTGAAACTGAGCTAATCAATGATTTCAAAAGACATTCTCTTTCAATATCAAAAAGTCCTCAAGAAAACCTTTTCAACTGAAAAAGGGAATTGCTTCGAAAATGAGAATAATGAAAATCAGATATATCGTTGTGAGAAATTTTAAACTTCTGTGAATATAATAATCATGTTCTTCAACTAAAAGAAACTTCCACTTGCAATTTGCTCAAAAATTTGTTTTTCATAAAAACCTATCACCGTTAACACGATAATTTAAAACCTAAAAGAAAACAGTTATTTAAAATATGCTGTATAGATTTCAAATAATGTGGACAATGAAAGTGGGGCAAACATTTTTTAGTTGCCGAAATGTTTTGTTATTATTATTTACTAGCTAAAATTCAGCGGTAAATTGATGGATATTTATACAAATTTTCTATGTTAGTTTGCATTTCAAAATCTTACTGGATTTTGGATCACTTCAAAAATCAATGTTCCTATATCTGGCAAATAAAAACAATCACTACTGCTGAATTGTATTCTGGAATAGACTGGTAGAATTAACCGGTTCGGTCAAATTTCATTAAATTTATTCATTAAATTCAAATTTCAACCAATTATTATAGAATTATTTTCATTAAATTTTCAAAAGACACGATATTTGCAAAAACCTTTTTCTTCGTTTTCATGTTTATGTTTGATAAAGCATCTAAAATTTTAAAAAAATCAACAAAAGATTATTTTGTTCCGAATGTCATCGGTCACTTTAAATTAAACCAATATAATTGCCAGCAATTTTTTTTAAAAAAATCTTTTTTTCTACAGATTGAAATCTTGCAATGCAAAAGAATTTTTAATTATTGTACTAAATCAAAAATCAGAAAGAGAATTTGTTGCCATCAATTATAAATAGGGATGCTTTTTCTTACGTAGATAGTGTTGACTAAATTAATTATACCTACATAAAAACTTGTTTAAAGAAATTTTGAAGTCTCTGTTTCTGGATCCCTTTCATAAAAAACATTTTAATAAATAAAAGAAAAAATACTGGCGACTAACATAAATTTTAAAAATAAAATCTCAATTAATTCAAAGTTCCGAGTACAAAAAAAAAATCGTTTTTTAATATCATTGGAGAATTACTAATGAATGCACCAACAAAATACTAACTTTTAATTTCAATTTCAATTAAAAATTAATGAGAAGAAAATTTTCTGTACCCTAAGGGAATCCTGTTTGAAAAAAAAGTTATATATTCAAAGTTTTATGAATATGAAAAAAAAATATTTTTGTTCTGAAATTCATCTTTTATTTCATCATTATTTTAGTTTTTTCTTTTTCAAATTCTGGCTTTAAAGTATTATATATCGAATTCAAAACACCTGTCTCTTCATGTATTATTTTTTCTCTGACAAAATTTTTGTTTGTTTGTGGTTTGAAAACACTATAAAACTATCCTAAAATTAATATATAAAAACAGAGTAAAATATTTTTTAATTTCTTTGAGTTGACTAGTCAACTATGTCGTGTTGTTTTCGCCTCTGACGACAAAAACTGAAAATAAAAAAATATTATAAAAGGACTTATTTATGTAAAAAGAATTAATAAAAGGTAGTCATTTAAAATAATTTCATAGACGATTTTTTGTTCTTAAAAATATTCACATATTCTTATTTACAGAATATGTACGGATATCTTGTATATATTATACGAAAAATATTCCGATAACATGTACAGAAATTTTTGGCAGAAGCTTTTGATATTTTCCATTCACCTTCAAACATAAAGAGAAACAGTCTTTATTGATTTTCAAGTAAATTCGAAAATAACTATTTTCAGTAGTTTTTTTGAAAGAATGTTCTATCTATTTATTTCAAATGCAATATAAATACTTCAAATATAATGTAGACGTTTCAAGTATAATACAAAAGTCAATTTGTAAACTGCTTTTTAGCATTGTTCTGGCTTCGTTATTCTTCGCGTATCGATTTACAGGTATAAATAGAATTTCTTAAAATAGTTTTTCTTTTTTATAGCAATACATTGCTTGATGATTCTAAATTCACAGCCTTAGAATCGTGCGTATCATTTTTTTTATTTTTTTATTTCTTGTACAAGAAATAAAAGATAAAATACTGCAGTCATATAAAATAGATTTGAGCTCTACAAAAATCTCCCTATTTTATATCTCTCAAGGCTTGGAAAAATTACTATATATGTTTCTTTAAAAATAAGAAAAATGAAAAACGAAAAGAAATCTTGGATACATTCTTACATCAAAATTCTAGATCATTTTCAAGTTTTGGCCGAAATCCATAGAAGGAAAAAAATTGTGTACGCAGTGACTGCGAAATTGCTTTGAAATGCATTAATTATGATTAAATTGTATTGCAAATTTATTTCATAGAAATGATTGATATAATAAAACAGTATCATGTATAACGCAATGATTCATCAGTTATGTCATTAAATGATAGAAATGATATAATAATATAATTTAATAACTAAATTTATTTGATATATAATTGTTTATGAATTATATCATAGAAAAGCTGCTGATATTTATCAGTTTTTAAATATATTTACGAAATAAATTTAAGAAACATTCAAAAATAAGAAAATATGCATAGAATTTCTAATCATTTCATGAAATAACTTATCATTATTTATTAGTCGTATCATAGAATATCGTCATTTCATAAAATAACTAATCATATTCTATGAAATAACCTATTTTATATTTTAACGATAGTAGATACATGAATTCCACTTCAGGTACTTGAAGTGCCCACTTGCACATTTGTGTGTATGGTAAAATGATCAGGCACAAGCAAAATATGCTAGATGAGAGAAAAAAAAAAGCTGATTTGTATTTAGTTTTAGATACAATCGGTGAATGGAAGAAGAATGTGGGCAAAAGATAAATTTCAAAAAGCTATTAAACGCAACCAATCTAACATTTGGAAAAGCTTCGAAGCATCAAATAATTTGTTTGAATTATATATAAAAATTTAAAATATATATTTACATTTTTTCCTTCAATTTCAGAGAGTTCTATTCAATTGTTAAGTCATGGAGAGAATTGGGCATCTCAAATTCTTATTCACTGATGTCATAGAAATGTAAAAGAACAGACATATTTTGCTAATGAAAAAAGTGCTCATTTTGAATTTGTTAACAATAAAATTATAATTATCGATTATACAGCTACAGATGTTGGTAGAAAATTCTAAATAAGAGAGAAAAGATTAAAATGACAAATGATTTAGAATAAGAGGTATTTCCGTTGGTTAAATTTCTATGTCTAGAATTTCGTTACACGCGATTTCGAACTTTGATTATTGGAACATCCTAATTAGACATTACACCCCCGTTATATATACATACAATAGTAAAAATCTCAATCATTGATATTTAGATAAACACAAATAGCTTTCTGAGTATATCCAATATGAGTAATCATTGTTATTTCATTCTCAATCTCAAAAGATTGAGAATGAATTGAAAATTTGTTAAATTGTTGTTAAGTCTACATTCTCAAAAGATTGAGAATTTACATTTATCTAGGGAATTGATTTTGAGCATGACTTAAAAATTAATATCTAACCCAATAAAGATAGGGATATTTCTAAATTTGAAAAAATATTCAATAATCAGTATAATTAGATTTTATATTTTTATTAATATTTGTATTTCTGATGAACTGATAATGAGTAAATTCAATACAATTTTTTGAGACTAACATTTGAAACAAAGAAAGCTCCACTACCCTGTTTTATAAAACTGATCAGAGGTATATTAGATCTTTAGATTTATGGCATCTTAGAGGAAAAATTTCAATTAGAAAAGTGACTCCTTCTCTATGAAATCGGTGATTGATCAAAAATAATGATACTTCAAACTTCCCAAGTCGTTTCTTTTCATCGTAGAGGAAGCAGGGAATTTTAAAAAATAGAACTTATTTAACTTTATTAAATTTCATGTAAACAATTATTGTCTAGAATATTTTACTATATAAACTAAACATGGCCATGATAAAAAAAATAGAGGAATCTTAATTGTTAGAAGTAAATTTATTGATTGAAACAACAAAATTGGATTCATTTTGTTTCTCAAATCGTTTTTCTAGTAGAAAATTATATATGCCTCAAACGGTGTGGAAAATTCAAGGGCTCACGTGCACGCGTGTGTTTGCATTTAATTTAAATCCTAATTATTATTTATATTTTGTATATTTTTATCTTATATTAAGATTATGTTTTTTTTTCAATTAACCCACATCATTTTAATATTTTTTTCTAAATTTCACTCTAAAATCTTGACAAATACAATCGTAAGAATTGACGGCAAGGAAAAAAATGTTTAACGACTACAGAATGTCTTTCCAAGATGCATAATATTCCAATTCCTGAATCGAAATGTGTCATAGAAATCCTTAAAAGAATCTCTCAATAAATGCAATGAAGGAAGAAATCTTACATCCCTCCTCTCACGGCAAAAAACGTGTTCTTTCCTTACCCCCGTGTATAAATCCTGCTCACGCGTGGTTTATGGATAGATATGTATTTATGTATATAAGTATATATGTCTTTTAAAGTTGTTTTACTTACCATTAATGAACGTTTTATTTCGTTTTCTTTTGTTTTAGCACTAAGCCAGGATGGACCCACAATAACAGGTGGTAGGCTGAGATACCAGGAAGGTAATGTTGTCAATGTAAATTGCACTGCTCAGAAAAGTCACCCTCCAGCTGAACTGAGATGGTACATTAATGACAAAGAGGTAATAAATTTATTTATTCTTTTGTAACAAAAGATATAAAAAGAGAAGTTCAAAAATTACCACTTGCTTATTTAATAACAAATCCCTACGTTTGCACATTTATAATTAGTTAGTTTTCATTTTTAGCTGCATGAATTAAACATATTACACAGATTTCTTTAGATGCGGTTAGTATATAACTCAAAGTTGATGGAACGATCTTTGAAATTTCATATACATTTTTTTATTTGGATCTTCTCATTTATTATTTTGCTTTAAATATATGCTAAGAAAGTTTAATTTTCATCTTCTCAATATTTTAAACGTATTCTATTGATTTCAGGCGATTCATATTCATCGAAGAAATTTTACTTTAAAAAACATAGTCAATCTTAAAGAAATTATTTTGCATTAGTCGCACTTAATAATAACAGATAATAAATGTTTCTAAAGAATGTTTTCTAATTACGAAAAATTCCTTTTATTTCACTACAATTACACAGTGATCGATTTGGAATATATAAATAAGAAAGGAAAAACAGAAAAGAAAACTTTGCTCTTTTGGACAAACGATCTGAGCTATCCGAATTACTGGGCTTTGAGGCTAGATAACTAAAACGAAATCTCCATTTTATGAAGAGAAGTAAAACCGAAACAATTCGCAACAGCTTTAAAGCAGCGATGAGAAAATATAAATTCCAAAGAATACTAAATAAAAGTTATAAGCACAATTTTAAACACAGGATACTTAGGAAAATATTTTTCTTAAATATTTAAAATTTATAAGAATGAAAAAAAAAGGATTAAAATTCGCGATTTCTGTGCATAGATCTGTCTGATCAAAATTGGACTGTGACAATGAATCTTTAATCTCTACTTCTCAAAGATCTATCAAAAATAGTTATAGACATCATTCCATTGTCAATTGATTACAAAAAAAAAGCGCGAAACGTAATCAAATGGTCTGAGTGTTTACCCATCCAAAGCTAAGTAAAATCTTCTCAAAATAATCTACTCTCTATGTTTAAAAATATATAATTATACCTGTCCCCAAACACATTACTTTAGTATTATTTTTTTCTTACAAGTGACACTTTAATAATCAAAATGAACTAAATAAACATTGATGGCCAAATTGAAATTGCGTTTTTTTATAATCAAGGTGCTGGTATCCTTTTTATTTTTTCATTTAATTCAAATATTCCTTCCTTAGAAATCCAGCAAACAAAAATGTATTGTGTTTTTATGTTAACAATATGATATTTTACAGAAAAGAGTAATATTGTTCATTTCAGAAACGACACTTGTAGCTTTAAGCAATTTTATTACACAAAAAGTGACACTGAGAAAAAAAGAACCTTTTTCAGCAATTATTTGTTAGATGCTTTTTCTTTTGCTTTGAAATTCTCTCCCGATTTACATTTCCTTTCTTTTAACCCCACTATTTTGTCTTTATTCAAAAACTGAGTAAAATTAATAATAAAAACTTCTTCTTTATCTATCTTAGCCGCACAGCCAACTAAACATGCGCAAAAGAGTGGGAAGTTTCGAATTTAAAAAACAAAAATATATTATTTTCCTTTTATTATTAAAACTCTGCCTCCTAAATTATTTCAAGAAGCGTATTGTTTTAAAGAACATTCTACAAAAATATTCTTTGCGTAGAAATATCATTTAACATAATTTGTTTCAAGTTTCTAAGTACAGAAACGTGGGAACGATTTTCATTTATTTATTAATATTCTAGACTGTTTGATTTTATTCACTAATATTCTCTCCTCAGTAGTATATCTTTTTAAAAAAATTAAAAGCTGAAAAAATTTGTTAACCAATAAATTAGGTTAAATATTAACCTCCTACTTATTGCACTCTTACCACAAGCATTTGATAGTACTTACATTATATGTTGTTGAGGAATTTTAAATAGACTAAAATATAGTTAATAATTTTTTATTTAATTCTATTTTATTATACTAATACATTTTTATTTTTAAATATTCTGCATTGAATTTACTATCGTATACCTTTGAAAATTTTTCAGGTACAAAGCAAAAACATTAGGGAAAATCTGGATACTGAACCAAATACAAAATCTGTCTTTTCAACTACACTAAATTTTTAGCATGATATTCTAATTCTTAGTCAAACCTTTCTACAAAGTGAATGAATGAAGGATGGGGATTAATTTCTAAAGGGCACTTCATATATAGTACATGTGCACTAATTACACTTGTATTCAATTTGTTAAAATGCGACAATAAAATAAAAATAATAAAAACAACAGGACTTCTAGAAAGTATCCTTTTAAACCTTAATTATTCTCCCCTGGACCAAGACAGATGAAGTGTCATTCACAGAGGATTTTCTATAATTAATAATTAACACAGATAGGTAAAATATGTCACATTCGTTTAGATTAATATTTGAAGTAGAAGTCATACGTGGAACGCGTTATTAGATATCGAGTTAATAATTGGAAGGGAATTTTAATTTCCTATTATAACACCCATTGAGAGAAAATAAATGTGTCACTTTGCATCAAATTGATACATTAAAAAATTTAAATCATTATAATTATTGTATGGTCTTGTATTGTTTAAATCATTTTAATTATCTCAAAAGGCATTTAGCGCTCCATGTTGTGGGCACGTTTTCATTTTTTTTTCACTCCATGTTTGTAAGAAATCATGCTGTTGAATGATTTATTTTCGGAGTGTCCCTCAAGCTTATTGAAATTCTTTATTAATGAGTTTTTCTGATAATTCTATAAATACTATAATGAAATTTTTACGTTAGAAGAGTCTTATTTCAGGCTTGGGAAACTTTTTATACAGCGCATTTTGAGAAAAAAAAACTGTCTAAAAGTTTCAGTAGTAGTTCTATAAAACTTTGTAATGCTATTCTCCTATTGTAAGAGAGTTATAAAAATATTTATAGCATTACTACAATTAATGTCATACACTACAAATAATCTTTGAACTGTCTTAATATAGAAAGCTTGTCATTAAATACTATAATGAAGTTTTTATGTTAGAAAAGTCTTATTTCAGGCTTGGGAAACTTTTTATGCAGTGTATTTTGAGGGGGAAAAACTGTCTAAAAGTTTCAGTAGTAGTTCAATAAAACTGTGTTAGACAATTCTCCGATTGTAAAAGAGTTATAAAAATATTTATAACAATACTACAATTAATGTTATACACTACAAATAATCTTTGAAATGTCTTCATATAGAAAGCTTGTCTTCACTATCATACTTTATCATATATTACGATTTTCAGTACTACAGGAGATTTTCTAAGATCTATAAATACTTTTTTCTTTTAATTTCCCATACAAATGTATGCTCAAGTAGTTGGGAAATTTAATATTAATACCATAGTATTATCAAGAATTTTATCTTAAATGAAAATATTTCCTATATTATTTCAAAGTATTTGTTCATTTTTTAAATGATATGTGTTCTAAAGTAAGTAGAACTTTAATTATAGATTCACAAACATAATGCTCATAAACCGTAGTAAAATTTCGTGTTTTTCCCTTCAGAATAATATCATTTTATTGCTGCTGTTTTACTTAAAACATTTAAACGTATATAAAATCATGCTGAATTTTTCATTTGCCGTGTATCAGTTTTAGGTATTTTCTTTTGGATACATCTAGATGAGATTATATATTACCTCTGTCTGTTCTTCGCTAACAGAATAATTGGAATATTGCAATCATTAAAGCAACAACATTATTCCTTAATATTAGTAAATAGATTATATGAAAAATTTGTATGAAATTAAATGAAATTATCAATGCTTTTTTGGTTTAATTTTATTATTAAATGAAAAAATCATTAATAATTTAATTTAATAATAAAAATGATTTATTAAATTTACATTCACAATGCAAACTTACACCCACACCCCAAGTAATATAACAGATATACTTTTCTAGGAATTATTGTCTACTTACAAAATACGACATAATTTGCGTTAAATAAAATATAAGTTGCGTTTATAATAAAATCAACTAAATAATCGATACCTTTTTTTCCCACCAATTGCATCAATCATTTGATATAGATTTACAATTTTGGAGTCACGATAACGTAATAAATTTCATTTGCATAAATTTTTCTTATAATTATCAACTTCACAGATAAGTAAATCTACAATAGTCGGCGAATTTTGCCAAAACTTTTCATGGAACTAAAAATTTAATTCAAAAAAAGAATTACTCAGAAGGATTTTGATATCAAATTTAACAGAATCTTAAAAGTTTAATACTAACAGCATATACCAAGTTTAATATTATTGGTTAATAAATTAGAATTAATCTTATATTTTATGAAACACGTACAGAGATTCACAAAGTTTAGACAAATTTTATCGAACATTTGTAACAAACCATAATTTTTTATGTAAAATTATAAGCTAAATTTCGTGTATACACCAAAACTCATTTTCTTATCATGAGGTTCACAAATAAAATGACAAATATGGATTACAAAAAAATAATTTTTTTTTTGTTATATGGTTACAAAAAAGGATTCTTTTCTGATTTAGGAATGTTTGAAATATAAAAATTATAAAAATAAAAGACTTAAAAGAACGAATATCAGAGCAATCTTCACGATTATGTGTTCTGTAAAATGAAAATCCCTTCTTTCAAATCGAATCATCAGTTCCTTTCTAGGAATGAAGTGATGAAAAATTCGTGCAGGTGCCTGTAACGTATGAAATACAAGTTCAAGTAAAATGAATCTGCCCATGGAGTAGCTTGCAAAATGAAATTATCCCATTACCAGAGTAATGGGCAACCAATAGCGTGCAGGTCAAATTAATTAATGTTCTAAAGATACTTGAGAAGCGTAAAGTCCAATTAATTTTCATTCATACGCCTTATTGATTTTCAATGGGAGTTAAAATCCGATGTGTGTTCGCTTCCCTTTATAATTGAATTATGTTTTATTTCTGTTCTGTCTCTGAAATTAACTCTGTACTCATAAATTAGTATATCCAGGGTCTAAAGTGTCATGTTAGCTTATAATAACATATACAGTACATAAATTTTAGGTTATAAAAATAAGTAAAGTGATTGATATATTATTAAACAGCATTATTTTCTACGAGATCTAATAAAAAAATATAAAGTATTGATTGCTTTACTTCATTTCTAAGCCAGTTAGTTTCATTCTAAGTTGCATGTTTCTTTCAGTACTTTAAAAATTGATAGAATGCACATAGGAGAAAATACAAATATCGTAACTTAAGTATTTAAGAAATATTTCATTTTTTGTTATG
>JAPMOQ010032104.1:1359623-1379771 GCA_026543055.1 Argiope trifasciata
TTTTAAAATATATAGGTATCAAAGAAAATCGTTTTTTAACTTTTAATAATAGAATATTTGTTAAACTTATTAGGACAGTTTAAATTTCAAATCAACATTGTAATATGATGTTCAAAATTAGACTAAAAGAGTTTTTCTTTAATTGCCAAAATTTAAGATATATTTGCTCTTGAAGTAAATTGTTATCATTAAATAGACAGCTTTTAAAATTTTGATAAGTAATTCAAAATCGATTGGGTATTGAGTAAAAACTATTAAGTAAAATTCCCAAAATTCAATTTTGTTTTTAACTAACGAAAATTGTAATGCAAAATTTTTATAAATTGCTTCGTGTTGATTATTTTTAATCGCAGATATATGTGTGTCAAATGTGGTAATAGTAGCTAATATAGCAGGTTCAACTATTATTTGTCATCACTAGTCGATTTTTCAAATGCACCCAAATTAAAAAATCACTAAAATTATCTGTCTTTATTGTAAGAACACTTTTATGTTTAATACTTTTGCAATTTTGTTGGATACACGACGCATCTTTTTAATTACAAAATGTGTTATAAATTGAATAATGTTTTAAATTTGCCTACGAAGAATACACACCATCAAATTATTTTCTCTGTATCAAGAGATTTTTGATATTCCTCAATTGTTATTTAGAAAATATGCTATATGTTACATGGTAATTGAGTCGGTGAAGCAACATAGTTAGTAATGATCTTCTAAGGACACATTTAAAAAAATAACTATTTTCAAAATACATAACAGAAAAAAATTGTAGGCTGCATGCTTCAAAAATTTATCATTGTATAATAAATACAACTGATATGAAGTCATTCTATTGTATTGATTGAAAATCCATATCGGATTTTTCCAACAAATGGCTGCCGTTCATTTTAAAGAATTTTGCATATCCCTAAAATGATGGTTTTAAACCCATTTAGACCAAAATAATTATCCAAGTCTGTAAACCATGACAATGGCAAAAAGTGCTTAGTTTTGTTAAACAAACTGACTCGGAAATTCCTACAAGTTTGCTCTAAATCATAAATACAACAGAGAGTAATTACTTTTGCAAATATTAAACAAAAAATGATAAATAAAATAAATTGATGAGTATCCTAAAAAAATTTCACATTTAAAAAATTTTGTTCGATTTAACTTCTATCATTAATGAGGGCCAAATCTATTTTTACTTCTTACAGCTCTTACATTGGTTTACTTTTTACACATCCATCTTTTTGAAAAATCTAATTTTTTCACTTTAGCCATCTAAAGCATCTGTACAAAATTGTCAAACGCAGAAAATGACCAATTAATCGTTGTATTAAATAATTTAAATTAATTATCATTTTCAAACTTGTTAGAATAATTAATAATGCCCCTGAAGTTAATATATGAGCTAGAGATCTGGCATTGTTCCAATATTTGATAGAGAATAACACTGCCACAACACACCGAAGGCTAAGTGCCTGAGTATCTACCAACTTTTGCATAATGTTGATTAACAGTACAACCATACGTCAAACAGAATCGTCTGCCTTTGATTCAGGTTCTTCAACACTTGGCTGTATAGATACATTCAATTATCTTACTGATTTTAATTAAAACTAATATCTTAACTTAATTAAAATTTAATTAAATAATATCTTACTTATAACAAAAATTAATCATGCATTGTAATATACATTTCATCACGTTTTATTCTCTTTGAAACGGCTTCTATACTGCTGTAAGCATGTGCCATGGTACATGTGTAAGGACTGGGTTTTGATTATTATTTTTTTCTAAAATTGGGAGGCATAATAGAAACGATTTTTAATTTCTAGTAAACAATCTTAAGTTTCAAATTTTCACAAAATCACTTCTATATGAAAACAAAAAAAACACCTGTTTTATTTTACAGGCTAACCGAGATTATTTGAGGCACTATCTTCCCATCCGATATCCTGATGGTCAAGAATCGACGCTCCTTGGCTTGAGATTCACTGTCCAACCAAGACATTTCCAAAGAAGCGAGATGCGACTTAAGTGTGTCTCCACTCTATTCAATGTCACCAACATGCGTAGTGAAGACATGGTCATTAGCAGCCGGCAAGAAAGCTCCGGACTTGTTGTGGTCATTAATAGCAGTGGTAAGCTTCTTTATTCAAATAATCTCAATAAACAAACATAATAAAATGTAGTTTGAAAGGATTTAATGATCAATTTTATTTTTTTTAATATAAAAAGGATGAAAGTAAATAATAAACAATTATAGTATTTAATTTGGTGTTAAGCATCTGTCCTCATGAGCAACATTTGAATTAATAACTGAAAATGAACAGAGTTGCAATACCATCGAGTGGTCATGAGAATTTATTACATTAAACATGTAGGTACTTAAGTGTAGATAGGAAAGGATAAAAAAGAAGACATTAATTACTGACAATTTTATATTTAAGACTAAATTTTTTAAAAAAATCAAAATATAATAGTTATTTAGTACATCAATTATTGAAAACAATGGACGCAGTGAAAAAATGGGTGATATATAAAAAATGGATATATATATTGAGAGAGAGGGGGAGAAAGAAAAATATTTACGGCCTGCTGTTTTTCTACTAATCTGTATCTTCAAAGCGATACAAGTAAATAAACTACAAGCATGCAAAAGGATCTAAGTAAACGTATCTTAAGACATTAAATGGGTTTCTTCAAAATAATTTAATAGTTTGATTTAAACGAAGGATATTAAAATCCAATTTTATCCTTTTTGGCATTTTAAAATGAAAGAAATGTTGTCAAATGTTTCAAAAAGAGCTGCATAAAAAATTAAATTAATTAATAAAGATTATATTAAATTACATACAAAGATAAATTTATCCCATAATAATCCTTAATAAATAAAATTTACTGTTAAATGAAATGAATGTTATGAAGATATATAATTTAAGTTAATATACTGTCATAAACATTTCTTGAATCTTTTCCCTAAGTAAGCTGTAAACTAGAACAGTCTATGTAAGACAATTTACGATATAGTAAAAGAATTACTTTCTTGTTTCTGGCCTCATATAAAGATATTTTTGAGCCGTTTCTGCACAATCTGCTTTTCAAATCGTAAACATTGAATAGCTTTGTTCGAATTTCTTTCGAATCAGCATTTTTCCCCCTTTTTTCTGTGCGAATGAATGCGAACAGCTGCAGATTGACATCAAAGAAGTTGTAAGAAAACTGTCAAGTGCAGCTTGTTTTTATTTTTATTAGATATTCAAATATTTGTTTGAATGCGTCTTTCTATGTATGTGGTTTTCAGGATTTTATTTTATTTTAATGCATTTGTCAATGTTTCGTTTATTAAGCTGAATAAAATTTTATTTGAAACAAGAAAAATATCCAGAATCTTTTTCTAATCAAAAAATTGCGGGGGAAAAATTTGGAACAGTGGTTTATAAAAATTCGCATTGTGTATTAATATTAATAGTATAATAATTGATAATATAATAATAAATAACAAAAATTATAATAATTGATAGTAAAAACCACTCAATAATTCAAAATTAATCGCAGCTATTTTCTTCATTTTATAGTGTATATAGTAAGGAATAGAATAATTGAAATTAAATTGGAGGATTTTTGCATAATTTTTTGCTCAAATTGCTTATAGATTTACAGACCAATTTATGTTTCATTTGAATAAGAAAGTTCAGATTTTGACTTAAAGATTCAGAATGACACTACTCTATTAATAATTTGATTAAAATTGAATGCATTTGAAAAAATTTCTTTCTTAATTAACACATAACGAAATTATTCATAAACAACGATTTTAGGAAGTATGCAGCTAATTTTATTAGATCCAACAATAAATTTGTCCAACAACTGAGTGTTTAAAATCATTCTGCTTATGTAATAAGTGCAGAAATTAATTTAATGCCTTTGATAATAACTTTATGAGATGGAACTTTATTTATCCAATTCTTGAGTAGCTGAAATCACTTTGCCTTTATAATGGAGGAATGAGGCCAGTTTTCAAACTACTATTTTAATGATTATGACACTAGATTTATCAAATCAAGAACTACTTGTCTTAATATTGAGTACTCATAACTATTTTACTTATATAATGAATTCATGAAGCAATTTTCTTTTCAATAAGTTTTCATTTAAATTCCTTTGGCATGTTTAAACTTTTTTATTATTATTATTTCAAAAATCATGCAATAAAATAAAAATCACAAATATCACTATATTTGCGGCCAAAATCACGTTTTTTCCTGACTAAATATTTTATTAATAAATTTTTAAATTTTCACAAAATTTACTCCAAGTTGTACTTTTTAAATTTCCAAAGTACAATTTTGACAAAATTGCTAGCTTTAAATAAAAAATTTTGAACATGTATAGGACCGATTGACACAAACACATTAACCATAACATAAATTCTTACACTAGATATATTTAAATTAATAGTTGATATCTAAATCATATTTATTGACTTTAAATAAAAATTTATGCTTAAAAAATTCTTTAAAAATCTAATTATATAACATTTAGTTTTTAAAAGCAAGTTAATTTTTTATGTGTGTGTAAAAACATTTATTTTGTTTAAAAAAACGCTTAAAATTGTGTTGCATAGCGCGCAAAACAAAATCAGAAAACTTATAAGCAAGTATTAAAATGAAAATTCTAAATATATCGCACACATTATAAAGTTTGCTCTTATTAAGAATTTTGCAGACGAGAATTTTAATTATTCTTTACTTTTATGTAAAAGATCCTCATTGAAAACCATAATAACAATAAATTGCCTCATTATATTGCTGATTTAGAGTCGAGTAACATGAAGCTGATTTACGAGATCTAGAAGATGGAATATATTCTATCAGGTCTCTAGTAAAACAAAATAGAATAATTGAAGCCTGAATCCTGCATTGATCAAAGTGCGAGTTTTATGTGTAAGCAAAATAGCTTAACTACATTCTTAACAATTATTGACTAGTATCTTTTTAAATATTGGCAGGCATATTTTTATAAACTTAATGTTCTTTATATATTAAATACCTATAAAGGGTAAACATTATTATTAAATATTATATATGCCCCCAAATTTAGAAAGAAAGAAATATGTTACAATGAAATTTTATATTAAATATAATTTCAAAATCATCTATTAAACTTTAAAGGAAAAGAATATTTTAGATCTCCTCCGGTTGTCTTATTTATTTCCCCTGTTTAATAATTATTTAATTTATCGATTTTATCTCAATTTTTCATAAATGTACCACAGAGTGGTACGAAATTCAGAAAACTATATTTTAAGATTCCATAAAATTTGAATTCCACTTCAAAGAAAAACTCTTGATTAGTGCATTATAAATATTTAAAAAAAAATGTTTAAAATAATCACATCCAAATAAAATCATGTGGATATGAATCTTTAAAACTATACAGCAAATAAATTAAGATAAATAACACCCAAATATAAGATCCTAAATATAAAAATGTAATAATATTAGTCTCGTATACTCATGGTTCATATGTCTAATTCATTTTTAACAATAAAATCCTTTGCCCCACTCTTCTTTATAAATAGAATATTTCCTCTTCTAAGTTACGCACCGTGTCGTAACCAAGGAGATGGGAGTAAGTGGTTCAAGACATCACGAGAGGGTGGATATATCTAAGACTAAATATTAGCACGTTCTCATCTCTTTGTAAAGTCAAATATAAAGAAAAATGACAAAAATATACTATTTATCTTGATTTCCATTACCTCTCTATTACGCCACTGGCTTCAAGGTTATTTGAGAAAGTTTTATTCGAAGTTTAAAGGTTGGCTTTATTGAGCAATAATGTCTGAATCTTTCAAAAGACTTCGGAACTTAAATTCAAAGTGTTTACTCACAAAAAAAGTATTTTTAAATAATCATTTCCTTTCTATGAAATTTTGTATTCATCTCTGAAATTGCATCGAAAACCTCAATTATAACAGTGGCAAAACATAAATATGTAACTAATTAAGGGTAACTGTTTAATGGTACTTCGAATTAATAATTGTTGTCCTTCATTTCATCGTGTACTAATAAAGCAGAAAGACCTAAGTAAAATTAAGAAAACTGGAATTTAAATTCGAGCCATTATATAGACTTGTAAGAGATTGTTCAATAAATAATCATTATAAAAAAATTAATTGTCATCACTATCCCTAGAAAGCAAAACGACGCCATTCGGATAAAGATTTTTATTTTCACTTATAAACTTCACATGATTGTGTCAAATTCATCATCTCTGTGGTAATTCTTCTTATTCTTCTTCTTGGAAACTTTTTTCTGAAATGCGTTTTGATAAACATTTGTAAAAAAAAGATAAATATATAGCAATAGCTGTACTAAAATAAGATACAAACTGGAAGTTTGGGAAAATATTAAGACGGTTGTTGCAAGAATTGTTGTACGATTAAAATGCCATCAAAATATTTTTTTCTTTCAAAAAAATAAATTTGGTTAAAGGAAAGTTTTATTTTTATTGAAATATTGCTAAAATTTGATTTGTATCACTGATATATGTTTAATTCATAAAATAGCCATTTGGCACATTAAAATTTTTTTATTTGACAGAAAACTAATAAAATATTTTAAATGAGTGTCCTCAATCACCTGCTGAATAATGTATCCGCTAAAAACATACATATATATTTTTTGAAAAAAAAATTATACATTTTAGGGTGCGTTAGACAATTATAAAAGTGAAGCGTTTCTCCAATGGGGCCTTTTGCAATGGATGTAGCCTTGGAGAGTTTTCAGTATGCCTCTATTACATTTCCCAATGACAGTTATGTTTAGCATTTGATTATTCTTCTAAAAATAACATAATAGTATTTTTTTCTAAAATAAACTATAATTCTATTTTTCTTTTAAGTTGACGGTGAGCCACAGAGGTCTCTGTTGTTTGACCTCGATGTCATAATGATAAAGTCAACCTCTTTATAGTCTTGAATTTCCAAAGAAAAAAAAAACTGTGGCATAGTTTTGTAATTTCGATTTTAATTCAAAACAAACAAACACCTGAGCAATCAACTCAACATGTGCAAACAGTTATCATAAGCAGTTATTCAGTGAATTACATGTGACAGTGGCACCAATGAAGTATTTAGTCTTTCGAATAGATCTTTTAAGGCTATTCATTCACCTACCGCCGCATGATGTTAATGCATCCTTCCGTTAAATAATTCACTAGAAATCTGGGCCCACTTTTCTTTGAAAATGGTTGTATTCCTTGTTTGAGTTTTTAAATTATTCCTTGGATGTGCTATAAGAAATGACAGATTACCCATAAGCATTCTGTGATATCCAATAAATTTCAAGTGACAATTTGTTTTAAAAGAAAAAAAATTTCATTACTGAGTACTGTTTGTTGCATGGCATATTGATTTTCAGTGTAGATGAAATTAAATCCAAGTCATGGTTGATTAGCAAGATCATGAAAGTGACGTCATTATTTTGAAATTTGGATAATCTATCCTGTATTTATTCCACTACACACACAATGACAACTTTATTGTTCTTGATATTTTAATCACCTTTAAATAATAATTATTTCTTTTTAAAATGAAAATCTTAATGGATCTCTTATCACTTAATTTAATTTAATGTATATGTAAGTCTTTTCCGGTTATATCAACTATAGGATGTTGTACAAAAGTACTGTCTTTCAATTTCATAATGTGATATTTCTAATTTTAAAACCCGGTCAAGCTTGGATTTTGTGGGAAATTTGTGATAGTACACATTAATTTTGGCATTCTTATTTCATGGAGTTTTAGTGAGATATTATTGATATTAATTTCATTCCAGATTTAAAATTCCAAAATTCATTCTTAAATCAAGCCACAGGAACCTTCCAAACAATACTTAAAAAATCTAATTTAAATTAATCCACACACTGTTAAATGAAATCGTTACTCATTACGAAAAATTGAAAACTTTTTTTGCTTGAGAGTCAGATTTTCTATTTGTAATAACTAATTTCAGTGTTTTTTGGTTTTATTTTTTAGGTATCGCTGGATGTAGAATAAACGAAACGCTTCTGTGGATAGCATATTTTCTAGTGATTCTTATATGCTGTCGGTAGCAGAACAGAAAACACGAGAATTGATATTTTCACCTCACTGCTGTGCAGTGGAAGTTACAGGACTCTGTGATTGAAAGTGAAATTCGTGCTCTCCTCTCCAATACTAAGCAGAACAGAAGAGACAATATAATATGGCCTGCCGAAAAAGTTTAATACATCCTGTTGTAGATATGTACCATAGATCTGTAAGATGCTGGGAGGCACAAAAGAATTTGTTTGAGAAAAAGAAAATTAAAATCCGGTGAGTTCATAGCAATCTTCCCACGCCAGTGGACTATATCATCAACCCCAAATCCTGACTTTTTGGCTTAAAGAGGAATAGAATCACATGTACTTTGAGATATTAAACCCTTGCACTTTGTACATGAAGAGGATTTTCAAAAATTTGGTGGTATAATACCTCCTTTTTTCTTGTGTTCGACTCTGGTTAGTGTTCTGTTCTGACGATTTATTGCCACAGTGCTACCAAGCCCAAACCTGCCTTCCAACCACACGCTCACATTTTGAAAAACTATAGCAGAATATGATTTATTTAATTTGTTTCGAGTTCGAACTATCATCTCCTAATATACATCAATATAATATGTAACTTATTAGAGTTCTTTTGTCATTTAACAAAAAAAAATCTGTTTTATTGAAACCTGTGCTAATACTACTGTTGTTGTATTTAGAGAATATTCTACAAGTGAAAATCAGTTTAATCATATGTTCCAGGAGCCAAATAATTAATTAATTACCTTTCTACATAATATCTATATCACTTTTAAGGCATGTTTTATACCTTGAAATGAGTCGGTTTTAATTATTCCTTTAAAAACAATATATTTTGTGAAAATAATTATTTCTGCAAAGCATTTTTATATTGAAATAATCGCTATAGAGATGGCGTCAAAGAATCTATAAAAATGAAGAAATAACTCGTAATCACTCATCTGCGAGGTATTAATGGTAAGAAGTACTAAGTTACCATGTCAAATTGCACACTTATTGTCTCATAGACAATATGAAAAAAATCAATAATGTAAAAAAAACATAATTCAAATTTAACGAAAACTAGGTAACGAAATAATCGCTTTACAAAATAAGTCACCAAAATTAAGAATGAATTTGAAATTTTTTTTCTTAGTTGTTCCTGAGAGAAAATATAAACAACATACTTTTGAATAATTAGTACCAGAATAAAGTGATGCCGAAATCTCCAGAGAAGTTTAGGTATTTTTTCACTCCTAATTTTTTAAGCTCCCAACATTTTTTTATTGATATAGTTTTATATTTTATGTTTCTGGGTTTCTTTTTATCTTTATATTTGTATAATTTTAAAGATAACACCGAATATTATGTTTTAGAACATAGAATAAATTGATTTTTCTTAAAATAAGCATTCAACAGAAAATGATAAAAATTTATGGTTTTTATATTATGATTTCGAACAAACGAAGTGATGTTTCTCAAGATCATATACAGAGAAGCCAGAGATACCAAGAAAATTTATAATCAAATTACCAATTATGGATTTAATTTTTTGAGGCAATATGGCAGTTTAGGTAACTTGTCTGTATTGATTATTCTGAAATATATTTCATTTTGCCATATTTTAATTGTAATTCCGTATCAGATTTTTTTTTTAAAAAAAAAACAACTTTTCATCTTTCAAACATGTATTCGGGATATTTACACCATTTTAGGTTAACTGCCTAAGAATGTAGATAAATATTTGAAATTTAACAGTTAAATAATTGAAATAATAAAATTAAACAATAGAAAATATTATAAAATTAATTGAATAATAAAATTAAATAATTCAATAATTGAAAGTGCATTCTTATCATTAAACCTTATATAACATAATGCAGCTTTTTAGATCATGATAATTTTGTAAAATTTTTATAATTTCGGTTGATCTCAGATGGTAGATTTAAATGTTGTCCTTTTAAAAAACATTGTAAGTTATCGTTCTAGTGGCTGTCGTTTCAATCCTGAAATGTGTAGTGAGACCAAGTGTACCAGTTACTGTTCGACTCACATTTTTTATAACAGTTATTATTTTCAATAACATATTAGTTTCTTTGACAGTTTAAAAGAAAATATATTTGTAAGTACATATAATGCCTTAAAATGATGGAAATCATGTAGGAAAGTAATTTATGCATGTTCTTTTGGTTTTAGTTTTTAAAGCTTTGTATGAAGGCGTTTCTTAAAGAATTTTCTTTGAGAATTGAACAGAAAATAATCTGTCAAAAATTGTTAGCATAATAGATTTTTACTTTCCTGAAACCTATCATCTTTCAAAAACTCATCAATCGTATCAATCATTTTTTTAAATACAACTGCCGTTTGTAAATAATAAAAAAAATTCACACAATTACAGAATAACTAATGAAGCCCTTTATATTTTCTCATTAAGAAATATACTTAAATAGAAATCATTTATAAAGTTTAAATGATTTTCTTAAATTAGTCATTATCAAAATTCTGCATTCAACAGTCTAAAGATCATTATTAAGAATTTAAAACAGTGCCAATTGCATCTATTATCACGACAGAAATACATTTATTCATTTCATTAGTGGGCTTTAATGATTTGTGAAATTATCCAAACTCTGAATGGAGAGTCTAATTACCTATTTTTGAAAATTTTCACATGGTATTCCGTCAAGATTCAAAAACTTTTCTGAAGGGAATTCTAATTAAAAGAACACAAATTTATCCACAGTACACTAATTCAACAATGCATAGAAATATTTAAAAGGAAAAGGAAAATGTCACATCCAAGTCCAAGAAAGCAAGCTACAAAGGAAATAGAAAGAAATTAAAGTTGCACATGACAAGGTAAATTTATAGAGAAAATGTGAAAAAAAGCATTTCACATATCGAAGAATTAATATGCACGTCTTATAACTTCTATCTTAACATGATCCAAAACTTATTGTCCAAATGAATGAAATTAGTTTGTATACAAATTCCTGAATTTTTTTCCCATAGTAAAATATAATATGAGTATACACCTAAAATGCCATCAGGGAAAAAAATTCAGGAAAATAAGATCAGTTAATCAAGAATTTAGTTTAATTAGAGATTTTAACATCCGTTTTAAAACAATATTAGGGGTATTTTGGGACGGACTTGGAAATGTGAACTGCTGTCAGATAACGAAGACGACACTTGAGGTGGCACCTTCCCCCCCCCTCTCTAATTACTGAAGCACACCAGTGGGAGGACTCAGTTAACTGATAATAAGTACCTATATCGATCACTCTATAGTTTAATATTGCTCTAATATTACTTATCATTTTTTTCTTTGTACCGGATGTGACATTTTCTTAAAAACTATATATTACATATATATGATTTTTAATATGATTTTCGATATAGGAAAAAAAATCCGATACTTCAGGCTGTTTTTAAACTCTTCGCGGATTGCCTTCGATGTGTGAAACAATAATTTAATCTAGAGTCATCTTTATTCACTTTTTATATAATTAAAAACTCAGATAATCAATTCTATGTTCTCTAAAAAGGATTTTACTTTAAAAAGTCTAATAACAATTTTTTTTCTTTTGAAAAGAAATCACCTATCATGTACATTCCTTATATTTTGTTGTAAATCTGTATTTTAATGCTATGACCTGTATTTAAGGAAAAATGTGCTGCTTTCTCCTTATAAATATGATTCGTTGTGTAAATTAAAATAAATTTTGTTGTTGTTGTTCATTTAATATATTGTGTTTTGTTGCTGAACATCTTTTCTCACATTTTTGTTTATAGAACAATGCATTCACCAAGAAATTAATAGAAATTAAAAATTCACTTTAATAAATGGTAGGTTTTCATAAGCTCTGTTAACTTTTTTTAAAAATTTAATTTTGAAAGTGGAAAATATTCTTCAGTTATTCTGGTTATTTCTGTTTCATTTAACAAATATCACTTTTATTATTCATTGCTATTCATCAGATGAATGAAAAAGTAACATTGTTTAAAAATTCAAGTGACTGAAAATATATTTGGGATTTTTTTTTCAATTCGAAATACTTTTTTACTTTTTATATTTATTTTTATTACAATTTTTTTCATATTTGCTACAATACAAAAAATTTAAAATATCGTTCTTTTGCTTCAACAAAGCCCTTTTTTAACAATACATTTCCATTATTTTTTAATATAACTTTTTTTAAGTTTCTTCCAAAACAGAAATTCACTTCAAAATCAATCATTTAAGTAATAATTAAAGTTTATGTCTTTTGAAATTTCGAAAATTCAAGTCTAGAAAAGAAGATGATTTATCTAGAATTCTAAGCTGGAGACTTGTACCTGAAAAGCAAATGAGGCATTTTTTTTTTCCGTCAGAAATAAAATGCTCTGTACAATGATTTAAGAACAATAAAAATTAATGAAAAATCGATCTATTTAAGAAGAATTAAAATAATTCTTACGTTTTTAGAGTAGATAGTACTGATAAGCATCAAAGTCCTCGTCAATTGTGCCATTTTTTATTTAAACAAATTCGAAAAATATCTATAGTTATTAAAATAATCAATTACTAAATAAAATTTTTACTTTAAATTAACTTATTATTAGATTTATAATTTAATATTGATTATTATTGGTATTAATTTTAGTAATATATGCAGCCATTTGATGTTTAAGTGGTTGATAGTATATTTTTGTATCATCTTAATTTTAGAAATAAATTAAGAAGTTAATATTGCTAATTACTGTTTTACGCCAAATAGACTTAATACAGATAAAAAAAATAATTTTTATTTAAAAATTCATAATACTAGGACTGCATAAGGAATTTTACAAAAATCTTAAAATACAACGGACTTTTCATTTGAATAATGTAACAACAGCTTATTGCATAAGATGAGACTACATTATCATCATGAAAACAAAGCTTTAATGGCTTTCAAACATTTATTAAAATTAACTTTACTTATCACACAGTTTTTAAAGCATAATAAAAGCATTTTTGAAACAATAGTTTAAACATTAAAATACATACGTTCCATTAACACATAATTTTTCAATGTTTTGTTTGTTTGTTTTTTCGCAAACCCATAATTTTGCCTGCTTTTGAAAACTTTTGTCAAAACATTTTCTCGATAATAGTTTGCAAAAAATGTATTGCATATAAGATAATTAACAAAATAAATATTATAATATTTTCATTAAAAAAATATGGGACTATGTCCATTATATTCAATTTTTGAGGCTTTAAATATTGTAATATTAAATTCTTTCATAAAAAATACCATATTATCATGACAAGAATTTATAAAATGCGATGCAAAAAAATTTATATGATGCAGAAATGTCTTCTAATACAAAAATTCGAATGCTGTTAAATATTTGTATATCTCTTTTAAAAATTAATATATTAAATTTTGAATGCGAAAAAAAATTTTATTGGTGATAAACTAAACAAAAGCTCTAAAAAGTGATTAAAGAAAAAGGTATTGAAAAATTATTCTAAAAGTTCTAGTTTATTAATAAAGCATCCCAATATTCATCTTTTAGTTCTGATTAACTTTATTAAATTTTAAATAAGCTGAAATAAACTCATATTTACCTCCAGACAACTCATTTACTATCATACAATTCATTTCACCAATTAAACTACTTATGAAATTCAAGTTCAGAAAAAAATAATTCTTTAATTTAAATTCTTCTCTTTCTAAAAGACGTTTCTTCATAAAATTATCTCAAAGAAATTGGGCTGTCTGAAAGTCAACGCTTCGAACTGACAGAAACTGACAGGTTTTAAGAAAAGAAGTTGAGGTAATTACCACAATTCTATAAAAAATGGGAAAAAATATTCATAAACTGTATTCCAACGGACAGAAAAAAAAGAATTAAATCAGAATTCTTTATCTTTGCTATATTTTAAAGTGGTCATTTCTTTGTGTTTTAATTTTTTTCGCCGTCAAAACCATCATTTTAATGTTTGCAGCTCTTAAAGACATGACAACATTATATATTGTAAAATGAATTAAAAGTTTTGTTTAGTTTAAGATGTAAATTAAAATCTGGGAATTTATGATGGCTATTAGACAGAAAATTGGAGACGATGATTAATTAATTTAGATGTAGAAACACCTTTTATAAAGTTTAAAATTGCTCTATAACAAATTAAATTTATTCATTTTCTAATCTAGATTTAGTGTCTGGCTTAGAAATCTCCAAAAGTAGAAATGATAATAGAGGAAATTTTCTCATCTTTTTCTGAAAGCCTAGTAAAATAAAATAATTTACTGAAATAAATAAAAAAATAATATAATTTTTTAAATACAATAGTATTTATTTTCTGACATATTTCTCATAATGTGCGTCTTGCAGCAAGTACAATTAAAAATAGTCCAAAAACACAGTAGAGGACAACATTGTCTATGACCAAAATTCGATAATATTTATTTATTTATAAATAAGTGTACAATGATAGATTTTTGAAATTTTCAATTAAAAATAATACAAGACTTTAAATTTTTCTTATTAAATTTGAAACTCATCTTGGAAGGAAAACAATTTCTACACCAATTAAAAATTTAGAAAATTAGGTTTTCAGTGCTAAATGTTCTTTATTTCTAGGATATTTTTCTTTGATTTTTATAATTTTTTTCAAAATTATATTTGGCAATGGTACTTTTCATCAACTTAGTTAATAAGTTTAAATTCAAATGCATTTCACGATATTACATATTTTAATATGATTAATTTTTCTAACTTGCATTCTTTCTGAAAGTTGCATCACAAGACAATTAATTTTGATTTTAAAAATTGAACAAATCATTTCAGAAAGATTTTTTTATTAGACCTAATAAATCTCAAACGTAGTTACTTCTTGGTTAGAAGTAGCTCGCTAAGAAAAATCTTTCAAAATAGTAATTGGAATTTTAATTAAAAACTATATGTTATGTTAAACTTTCATGTCTTGAATATATTTCTGTATCTTTTAAAAATGCAAAGAAGAAGTTGTTCACCGATAAAGAATTTTTTCACCGAACTTATTTCTTATATATACAAATATTTTTTTTAAATAATTTATATATTTTTCAACAATTTATATTCATAATTTAGTAATTATATTTACAGTCACATAAATTTCACAATTCCTGTATTAAATGCACTTTATGCTGTTCTTTATCATTGGCATATGATTAAAAATAAAGTTAGGCGAATCAACTATAAAACATTATCATGCTACTAAGTATAGTCTAGAAATCCAAATCCGCTTTAAAAAAAATTTCAATTAGAAAGCTTTCAAATAAATAACTCAAAAAGACAGCCAAACAATTAAAATGTTAATTAAGAAATGAACTTGATTAGAAATCATAATCTAAGTAAATTGGGAAAATAAAATTTCCATTTTTACCCAACACACTTGCCTTTCCTAAGCCAAAATGCTTCCTCCACTTCTGATTATAATTAAACGAAGAGCAATTTAAATGCTCATTTTCAGTTCTATTCGCAACATCAAGAATTCCAAAACTGATGGCAGAAATCCAGATTATCTTGGTTCACATCACAAAAATATTACCTTCAAGATAAATCGGCTTATAAACTATATTAAATAAAAATTGCAATTTGTTTTTAGTTTCAAAAGCTTTTAATTAAAAAGAGGAAACCATAATAGAGACTGAATTTAAATGTCATGTAAAAGAACCCAAGACGGTGTTGTGGTGCGATTTCTAATTATCTTAGAATCTAATTTGCAAAGAAAAGCCTGAACAATGCTTATTCTTGTGTTAAATTAAACGGTACAACAATTTCATGGTAAATGATTCTTAATTCAACAAACTTTTTTTTCACGCGGCATTCGTTGACAATTTGTCTTCGTGGCTTTATCAGTTATTATATTTATTCGGAGACTGAGAGCGAAGTGATATGTGAGATTTTAGATCCTCATTTTCTTAGATATGGAACTAATATTAATTCAGGGATATAAGAGATACAAATATAAAATATTTAATTTTCCAATGGCAAAATATATTTTTTTAACTAGCTTTAAAACGAAATATTACAGTCTTTTCCAATATTTTTTTTAAATTGTGCTGAATATTCTTACACATTTTTTTTTATTAAGGAGAACCAAAACTTTTTTAAAGCTATTTCTAAGAAATCATTTTTTTTCTTTTATTGAATTGTTAGTTACTTTATAGAGCAGCTGCTTTATCGATAATATTGGTTATATTTTTTTCCATTTAAATCATTTGGCTGTATTTCTATACCCATGAACCTCTCAAATTGTCAGATATTAAAAACAGAGATGTTTTAATTGTCTTGAATATACATACTTCATTCTGTTTTGGAATTTCTCAAAGGAAAACAGTACCATGATATTTGCTAGCACTATTAAAACATAAATATCCGTTTTACCAAACTTTCACGGTATTGAAATTTCTCTTTTCCAATTTTCTTACAAACTACCCAGATATTGAACATGACACTTTTTCTTTAGTTTTAAACACTGGGAAAAAGCACCCGATTAAACATTAAATGAAGTAACTAAAAGACTAGTATTTGAGTAATAATAAATATATTGTACGCAAGTAAACAAAATAACGTTTAACGAAATTCAGAAAAAATGTTCTCATCTATAAAATTAGTATCATTAAAAGATAATACTTTTTTTTTAATTTGAGAAGGTATAAAAATTACTTTTCTGCCATAAAATCGTTTTAAGATATTTCAGAAAAATCAATTTCCTGAGAAATTCGACTTTTAATTTATAAAAATTTATCAGAATTTTTAAAAAATTGCTCCAAAGGATACATTTTTCTCCTCCTCTGTGGCACCTCATATGTATCAGACACTATGTCAAACTGTTTTTTTATAGAACTAAAATACCCACATATATAGATATTAGTAACAGAGATTAATTTTAATGAAAAAAATTCCTTAATATTTCGATTAAGATTAATTTCAGTATAGAATCTTTGTCAAAGCAACCTAATGTAACTATGCTGCAACCGAGTAAAAAAAATTTGATTAAACTATATATAGAGAGAGAGAGAGGTGTTGTCATTGGAGACTTTCCAAGGGAAATGGACCATATGCATATTCACATTGGAAGAAAACGTGATAAATTTTGATGAATCAGTATAACAGCATAAAGTAACTGGCTAATAGAATCCAATACTTCATATCATACCGCATTAGAGATCACTCTCGTATAATATCACTAACCACATTCGAGAACCGTTTTTTGCTTGAAGAATATTGATTATATTTAATTTAAACTTAACCTCTTCCATAAAACTTAATGCTGAGCATTTCCTTAACAAATTATGATAAATCATTAAATTCATACAAAAAGTAAATTCGTTTAATTTAAAATGCCAACGCCTTCTTTATTATGCACATGAATATTTTGAGTCCTATTACATCATATTACCATTAAAAACGCATTTTTCAATGTTTTGCATATTCCAATCCAAAGAATGTTCCATACAATCAGACATATTTTCTGACCTAAGAAGCAACAGAAATTTCAATACATGTTTTGCTATTTAATAATATCTTCTTAATAACAGTTATGCCTGTTGTAAATCATGAGTAATTGCAAGGACAGATTTTCAAAATGAATATTATTTAGTTAGTTTTTACTTTCTTATTTTATGACAAGAGGCATGTTTATTTTTTTATTATTTTTAATTGCATTATTTTAATAATTTTTTTGCGGTTATATTAAAATTTCTTCCTACTGACAATTATTTTTTAAAAATAACAATTTTTTTAAAAAAGGTATTTGTATCTAACAATTATGGAAGGTTTTATTAATTTTTGAATTATTAGAAAGAAATATTTAATACTATAATCCAGATAATGAAATCACAAACCCAGTTAATTATTACCAACAATCGATAATGAAGATGAAATGAACAAAGGAAAAGTAAAGGAAAGCAAATCGAGAGTATTAAAAAAATGAGAAATAGGGTAATAATAAAAGGTATCACATACTTATATTTCTAGAGTCTAGAATATATCCACATTGATTAATAAAAATCTTGCCATTGTCTTGCTCCGCATTTCTTCTTGTTAATAAAGTCATTTCATATTCATTTATTCTTAATTTTTATATTACTTGTAAACAACAACTATTCTCTGAAGAATGTAGATGAAATATGAATAAGAAATATTTTATGTATAAAGCTCAATGTATAAAATATTATGCTTTTACCATAAAAAATAACACATTCATCTAAAAAAATAGAAACTATCCTAAACCTCAGTTATCTGTACGTTTCTCCTAAAAAAATTGCTTTTAAACCTGAAAATTTCTCGAAATTTACTCACAAGTATGTTTAATAAAAATATGCTCAAATGTATGTTTAAAAGTCAATGAAAACTACACTAATGAATTCTACCCCAACAAAGTTGGTCTGAGCAAAAAAAATATCTTGAAAAGATAATTTTTGCTCATTAAAGCGTTATGAAAATCATTTTTGTGGGAGATTATTACCGGACGTTTTGGGAAAACTACTTTAAAATCTAACAATCTTTGGTTAATTAATATACTGATTCAAATTTTAAAAAATTTGCTTCTAGGTGCACTTTCCTACGCTTTAAAATTATATCTTGCTGTCTTTGGCAATCAGCTGGTTTGCCATGAGAAATTCGTTCTAAAATTTAAATTAAATACTTGCGTACCATGCTTTCTTTATAATTTATCATCCAAACATTTTTAAACTTCAAACTTCAATAGTCATGTAACTCGTATTATTATCTCGTAACTTGTAACTCGTAACTTGTTCATTGTATTATATATCTCTCTGATTTGCAATCATCTGTTGTGGAATTATGTGAAAAATAGCACATCTAATATAAGCAAAAAAATATCTTGAAAAGGTAATTTTTGATCACTAAAACGTTATGAATAGGTCCATAACAATACGCTTTCATATCAGCAAGTGTTGAGTATCACACTTTCCTCGGTTTTATTTGCAATAACAGTTAATTTAATCTTTCCGTTTGAGTTTTTGCCAAAGTGACGACAAAGCACCGGTACACTCTTAACGTGCTCTTGCAGGTTAAATTCTACTTTCATTTTGTGAGACATTAATTGTTGAAAAATATAATATATTTTTTTAATTTATTAAAAACAAAAACTTAATTTTTGAGTTAAAACACTTTTATCGATGGAAAAAAAAGTCATTTTTAAGGGGATTTAAAAAAAAAATTTTGTGCTGTAAAATTTTCGGAAATTATCGCAAAGTAAATCTTAATTTTTAATTTATCAAAGTTTCAAAAAAATTCAGTCTTAGTATACTTTTCCATCCACTAAAATAAATATGTACATACCAAGTGCGGTAGCTCTATATCATATGGTATGGTGTATAATGCCATAAAACACATACGCATTCATTCATATACCATTTTATTTTCAGCCTTGGAATAATTCCGGGCATTGATTGGCCTGAAAATTATATTTTCTTTAAGATGGTAGGCGGAAAGTTCTAAAAGAGCAAGTTTTCATAATAATATTCTTTTATTTTTATAAATCAGTCAGTTTTAATGATTGATTTAGAAGATTGATTGATGTGACAACTTTTGTTTAAAATATTAATAAAAATATTCGGTAAAATATGACTCACACAGCAAAATATGAAAAACTTTTAAAACTTACTTCATTCAGAGCAAGTTAACAATACTAAACAATATGTATACCTATCATGAATTATTTACAAATTAACCATTGGGCGAGATTTTCAATACGAATCCTGTCTAAATTCAATCATGTTTAACGTAAATAAAGATGATTTATTGAATTAATGATACAGAAATAGGTATTGCAAAAGATCATAGAAGCCTTTGTTTTGCATTTATTTTTTTAG
This sequence comes from Argiope trifasciata, assembly GCA_026543055.1. Classification (NCBI taxonomy): domain Eukaryota; kingdom Metazoa; phylum Arthropoda; class Arachnida; order Araneae; family Araneidae; genus Argiope; species Argiope trifasciata. The sequence continues at coordinate 1,379,564 of JAPMOQ010032104.1, forward strand.
AAAATATCACATTTAAAATTTATTTTATTTTATCTAGTCAAGTGCCGAAAGCTACATTTTTTAGATTTTATTTGTAATAATAGTTTTTTTTATTTGAACTTCTATCAATATAATGGCAACACGTTAATGAATAATTTTTTCTCTTACACGCTCATGCCGATTAATATTTATTGTTTTGTTCGAAATATATTGATGAAAGATACGGTTA
>JAPMOQ010032104.1:1380171-1394291 GCA_026543055.1 Argiope trifasciata
CCATTTAGGCAAGACATTGGGGTTTTTTTCTATAATTAATTTTTTAATGATATAAATTAATTTTGATTCAAAGATTTTAAAAGCCGTTTATGAATGGATATTTCAGGATATTTTATTTACACCGTAATTTCTGATCAGGTGCAACTAAAACTTTCATTCTGAAAATGCAATGTGTGAAACGATTTATTTAATTAGATATAAAACAATTATAGCAAACATTAAGTAAAATACATGCTGCAGCAAATAAAAGAATTTTGATCAAGTCGCTTGAAATTTAAATAAGAGTCAAAATTTATTTTTATGTTTCATCAAAATTTTGCTGAATTATTGAATAATCTATTTTTACATAAAAATGGAAAACTATAAGCAGGAAAATACGAAGCTGAATAATCAGAAATTTAATATGCTCAGAGAGCTAAATAAAAAAATTTTTAAAAAAAAACGAGTTTAAAAATGAGATTAATTATCGAAAATTTCAAGTAAGGATGTGAGAAAATTTTTATTTTTTGTTATTATTTGTCCTAATTAATTTAAGTCATAAACCGTTTTAAACTGGAATGATAAGAAATGAATTATTTCCTTTTAATCAGCGATAAACAATATATTAATACTTATTTTTAAATCAGTAAAATTACTATAAAATTAATAAAATCAACAGAAATTGTAATAAAATATATGCCACACAGAGTAACATTTTTAATACTTAATGTACGAACTTTAATATTAATTCAAAACTAATTCTTTTAAATACAATTACAATCCATTCATAGCAGAATCTTTGTATAATTTTCCTTTTAAGAAACGAGCGTAGTGGAAACAATAAAACCCTCAAACAAATACCAGTCAAGAAGCTTAGAAATTTATTCCGCCCAAATCGTCATCATTCCATTCTTTCTCTTAATTTTTTACACAACCTCTGACCAACCACTTGAGAGATCCTAGCACGACGTTCCCAGCTAAAAAAAAGAGGGAGGATGCGATCATGTCTGTAGGATCAAAAGCTTCCACGCAGCTAAGCTATTGCTTATTCTAAGCAATGCAACGACCGTTTCTCACTAACAAAGAAGACGTTCCCGCACCAAAACTTTCTGCCCTCCAAAAATCGATGACGTGAGTCTGAAAAGCGATGAGAGGGACCTTATTTATTTGCAAGAGAGTTTCCGAGGGGGAGGGGGAAAAATTGAATGAACAAGGTCAGATAAGCATCGGAGTTGCACTGACATAGGTCCCTGCTGCCGGCAAAATGAAGAAATTTATTTCATTATTTAGCCCCCTGCTTCCACGTTATTTAGAGAGAGAGCTATATTATCCAGAAAGCGGTGTGGGGCAAGTCAAGTGTGTGTCTCATTTTAACAACCCGCTAATGCTGTGAAGATCGTGCGAATGGATTTAAGAAGGCGATTTTGGCCTTTAGTTTCGGAGAGATAAGAATATAAAGATGGGCCCATAAAGCTTGTATAACTGTTGGGCGTTTTTATAATCCTTTAAAGAAGTAAATAAAAGTGATAAAAAAGATTAGAATGGAAGTGTTTTATAGGCGCTGCTGGCAAATATGAAAACGTCCGGAAATAAAATTAACGGTCCTTTATGTTTTATGAATGAAAAAAAAATATTGCTATGACGAAATAAAATTAACGTAATTCTGTTAATTTTTAAATAGTTAAACTATAATAATATCAGGTTTTGAGGAAATATAAAGTTTAATTCTGGAATTGTTTTGTAATTTCAAAACTTTGGTCAAAGGAATAGAGTAAACGTCAAAAACCTCTCTCTCTTCATGAAAAATTATCCACCATACCAGTAGACATCAGATGCACCACTTGCGTGAGAATTTTTCATAAAATGGGATTTCAGGCTTGAAAGTCTCAGATTTTTTAGCCAAATATTAAATTATCGCTATTATACTATTTTTATTTACTATCGCATTTCTATTATTATAAATGGGTTTTCTTTTCCATAAATGCTTTATAATTAGAATGTTAAAGCTATATTCTAAAGAAGAAACAAACTGTGACCAAAAATGATTCAGGAAGGTGTTTTTTTGTGTATAAGAAAACTGAAAAGTGTAAGAAAATAAATTTTATTTCTAACACTATCCAAAAAACAAAAATAGTTGAAGTCATTAGAAAAATAAAATTATTCACTTCGAGAAAAAAAAATCTCTAAGAAAGAGTTTTAAAAAATTCTTGAAGATTTTATATAATTATTGGATGTTTTCCTAATACTTTCTACCAGTAATCATTAATGATAAAAGAAAAGTAAGGTAGAAATTTTTTGTGTTGTAATTGATAGCAGACATGAAAATGCTTCAGAGAAATTATATCTTTATCGAAGTTTTATAAATAAAAAGAGTTCGATAATGTAAAAAATAAATTAATATAAATTTCTCAAATTAATTCTTTAAAATAAAATACTTAAAAAACACTTTCGTGAATTTTAAATTTTTTTAGGATTTAAAGGAAAATTTTGAAAAATATTCTCATTCTTGGTTTTTTAACGCTGTTTAATCTTTTGATTTTACTTTTGGTAATGATAAACAAAAAGGAAAATGTTCGGTCAGAGCTTAAATGCAATTTATGCTTTATATCAAAAATGTTTTCAAAGCAAGGAATGAAACATGATTCTCTTGAAAACATTTTTATGAATTTGCTTTTAAAATCTATTAAAAGTATAGTTAAAAACAAATCATTAAAAACATTTTTTTAAAATCATTAAAAATATTTTTAAAGCGAATAACAATTAGCAAAAACCTAAGGGCGATATTTTTAAAGCGTAATACTCACTTAAATGATTTACATAATTAGAGGAAGAAATTAAAAAAAAAGATAAACCAATCAAGTGTAATACTATTTTATGAAAATTTTTCTTACATTTTCTTACAAAAAAGGTGTATAAATATATAATCACTCAAATAATTTACATAATCAGTAGAAAAATCAATCAATTAAATATTATTTTATGAAAATTTTCTTTAAACCAAAAAAATTATTAATTAATTTAAAATAAGTATTTCAGGTTCTCGTAATATCAACTAGACATCATAATAAGAAAATTTTAAAAAATCAAAATCTTTAAATGAATTCGATTGAAATTAATCAAATGTGCTTTAACCGACATCTTATATTTTTTTTTTAAATTCCCATTCATTTCAATAGTAAAACATATAAAAACAAAGGAAAATAATTCAAAATTGAGAAATAATACTTACAGCATTTATTATTTCTCATACTCACTTTATTTAAATATTTATCTACTTAAAATTGCTTAGCAATTGGATATTTGGTTTGAAGTTGTTAAAATTGGATTTAAATAGCCATTTGGTAATTACTGTTGCTGTTATGTGTAATGGTAGTTGTCGTTGAAAAGCCCGTTAAGGATGTCAGCGATTTTAAGCCGAGTGAGCTCACCTTGTTTCTTAAATAGTGATATAGAAGTACAAAAGTACGGCTTACCTACTCATGTGTGACATTCGCTTGCGCAACCCCGTTTACACACTTCACAGATAGAACACAGAAGACGAACAATAACCAGAGTGAACTCGAACCGGAACGACCAGATCACGAGGGGAGACCCTTAACCTCTATGACAGGACGCCGGCTTTTAATTATCACTTTTATTTTTTTACAACAGTAAACTTAAATTAGTAAATAAAAAATTCAACATTAGATATAGAATAGCTCCGAGTCTAAATCTCTTTTTTAAGAAATCTGATAATGATAAGCGTAACAATTAGTTCTATATAGAAAGAAAAACAGAAATATTACCTTTTTAACTTTTGTTTTTTGTTAGAAGACACACCGGAGTGATTCAGATTGTATTGAAAATATCAGATTCTGTAGAAAATAACTTAAAAGGGGGAAAACACATAGACGAAAAAGTAAAAAATTAGAGGAAACAAAATCTTCACTTGGCAATACTACAGATTTGGTGCTGATGTACAGAGTTTCTTAATACAGAATGAAAGATATTTTTCAAATTTTAACTATTCAATTATAACTAGAAATATCAGATATATTTAATAATGGATATTGACTTTTGCCCAGAATATTGACTTTTTATATAGTTAAAGAATTTATGGAAAGCATTTCTTTAAAAAAATACTTCACATTGTTATTTAATAAGACTGAAAAAACATTAATTCAAATGAATAGGTTTGTGACAAATTAAAGTATACATATTTACAAATAAAAGTTGAAGGGAAAATTCTACTGTAAAGCTAATGTTTGGAAAAAAAACACGCTGTTGCATGTTTTGCTGAATGAGTTTGAATTCTATCATAGAATTTAAAAACATTGTTTCAGATCGTGAATCAAATTGAATTTAAAAATTTATTAAATTAATGAGAAAACTGTAAAGAATTGAAATGATATCATTTAAATCGATGTTAGTTGTTTATCAGTTAAATTTTATTTGGATTAAACAATATTTCACTTTTATAGATGTTTTTTTACGTATTAAACTGTTTAATTAAGCGTACTGTTTCAACCTATAAAAATTAAAATTAATATACTTATACAGATACATTTTACAGCTTGATTTTCGATTAAATTCATGCAATGAATATAAACTTCTCCTATAATGTGTTAAGAATTATATTAAGTAATAGTATTCCGTTTCAGCTCGAATGAATGCACCTGGCAATAAGTAGAAAATAAATTCTCTTACTATTTTCCAATTATTTTATTTATCTCGGTATATGTATAATGCATAACATGGACGCATAAAAAAATTAATAGCATTTCGAATAAAATAATAATCGCAAGACTTATAAAAATTACAACATTTCTAAGATTCTAGAGTTTCAAAAATTATTTTTGACATTCACAAATAATCAATTCTAGTGTTGACAAATAAAAAATCTCCTTTTGTATAGTCAAAAACTGCATTTTATTACATTCACTTTTCTAATTATCATTTAACGGATTTTTTTAAAATTTCATTTTTAAAATTTCATTTTTATTATTTTTAAAAATATACATTATGTAATAAACCTCTAAATTTTTTTATGTAGACATGTGGAAATATGCATCTTTTCTAGTAATATTTTCCATATTATTTAAACTGAGAAATATATTTTTATACTATTTAATTTATAAGAATATGAAATTTCTAGAACAATATCAAACGTAGCATACAACTATTAAATATAATGTTTTTTACATCTACTAAATATAAAGTTTTTCACAGAGAAATGAGTTAGCAATTATTTAATTATTACAAGGTTGATAACTGTTGTTAGGTAGCATAGCGGATTTTTTTATGTTGCTTTTATTTATTTTAATGTAAAACCTAACAAGTAATAATTAATTTGAAGCAATGATAAAAATTTTATATTAATTGTGAGCAGTATTTTTTATATGCAAAAAAGATTGAATTTTATAGTTGGTTTTTTTCCATCAATTTATTAAGTATTCAGATTATTATTATTATTTCTTTTTACATTTCGCTTTCACTGCAATATTTAATGTTTTTAGAAACTTAATCATCAGATAATTGATTAATTTTAATTGCATATTAGTGGTATTATTTAGTTATATATTTGAGAAAAAGTATATCTTAAGATTTTATAACATCTATAACAAAGAATTATGAAATGCATTAAGGATGATAATAGAATATAATAAAAATTACAGAATTTTAAGAATTTTTATTCATTACTTATTTTTTGAGATAAAAAAGTTCAACTATGAAGAATATTATATGAAATTAATTTGATATTCATTAGGACGTAAAATATAAATGCTATTTAAATATTAATCAACTCATATTATTTATAATTGAACAGCAGGAATTGACGATATTATTTTGGCATGTAGTGTAGTACTTTAATAAAAACGTTTTTTAAGCATATAATTTCTATTAGTTTCTTCAATACATAAAAATGACAACTTTTTTCACTAAAATCTTTTTTAAATTGATCAATTCATTCATTTATTTAGTACCATATTATTTATAAATCAATTTGATGGAACCTATACATCCTACCAGATTTTCATTTATATCAAATAATGAACTTTATGAAAAATTATTATTTAAAGCAATAATATATTAACATTAAAGTATTGCTAAGACTGAAAAATATTAAAAATCTGATAATTTATTTGAAATCCCACAAGTTTCTTTTAATTCCTCACATACATTTACTTTTTTTCTGTCATTGTATTACTAATTCATACACATATTCAATATAACAACATCTGAAACTATAATTACAAAAACTGGAAAATATCCAATATCTCTTCCTTTTTTCTTATATTCATATTTATCTATAATCATCATCTCCATGCATATCGTTCGTAGAATTATTTTAAAGTTATTTAAGGCTATTGATATTATATTTAATTAGATTTTTGTGTACATCAAATCAGAGAGTCTTACAAAACGCATGACATTTATTACAACGAACACATTAAAACAGAATACCATGATCATCAGATCAAGAAAATACACCGAATTAAAACATAATTAATTTGAACCTCTCACTATTACGGGAGACCTGATCCCCTTTTTCTTTGACATTGTGTCATTATTGCTTCAATATCCGATCCAATTCCTGGTGATTAAAACAAACGAGAAACTCAAATCCCATAAGAGGTGAACCACCTCAATTTTGAAACAGGTCGTTTCTCCCAAACATAACCTTAAAACTTCAATCAATTCGCAATTTTGTAGATCTATTTATTTTATTTTTTTCTCTAATGTATTTTGAGAAAATGCGTCCTATTCTACCGTTAATTACTTCCGCCTATACAGTAACTATGAAGCATGTGATTCACCCCCAAACCGCCGTTCCCTGATCTACGCTAGTACACATCAAATAGGCTTCCACCCCCAACCCCTACAGGGTTACTCTTGGAAAATATCACGCGAATCGTCAAGCATCCGCCTTCGGAACGTCAAGAACACATGATGCGCTCTCATTGGTCTATGCCTATATTTTATTTTGTTCCCCCCCCCCTTCATGACATCAAAGGTTGCGCCAGTGATCAGATTACCCCTCTGAATCGGACGTCTAGCCTTTGCATTGGAGCTATGAATGAAAGAGGGATATTGTTAAGAAAAATATGCTCTTTAGTTGATTACGCATTGCGATTAAAGACAGTGCAATAAAATTAGAGTTTCGTGTGATTTTGAAATGGTTGGAAGCATATTTATCTTGCTTAGGTGAGAAAACGGAATAATAATAATAAAGTAAAATTGGATGTAGTTACGTGATAAAGAACCTACATTAAAATACATATTTTGAGTCCCACAATAAGACCTTTTAATTTGAATTTTTCTCTGGTATTTTGAAACCTCTTCTGTCATAAAGTGCTATCAATTTATTTTGGCGAATTCGAAATAAAAGTAAAACATTATTTATTTATTATTATGTATTGATTTTAGAATGATGTTTCGTATGTGAATCATGGTGTTTAAAACTGTTAATATTTTGAATAATTAATTGCTTAAATTATTGCTTAATTGCTTAATTTATTAATTAATTTTAATTATAATTATTACGAAAATTTATTGACAAAAAATTTAAATATTCAAATTAAATCTTAAAACTATCTACTGCAATTTTTATATCGAAGATTGACGTTTACGTTTGCTCAAGCACTGTTTAGACCAATTTTTTTATACAATTCGAATTTTCGAGTAAATTGATTTTTTATGGCTCCATAAATTTGGAATTAGCCCACTAAAATTGTTTTATTCGAGCATTATAATATAAATTATAGTTAAGCATTTAGATAAATATAATTGAACCAACATGCAATATAAGAAGATTTTTTTCGTATATAAATGTAGCTTAAAAAATATTTTTAAAAACTAAAAATTGAAATATTTGAAAATGACACAGACTGTAAAACACTATACAAATCCTAAATAACATTAAACAAAACCTATATTTACAGGCATGGTTACTGTAAATTAGCAACTCCTTTTGGGGAAAAAGAAAATAAATATTAATTTATATTTTTTTTTATCTCTTAGTCTCGTTTTTACTTCTTATTAAATGTTTCGAATATTTTGAAGATTATTATTGTACTGGCTCAATCAGCAGAGAATCCATCAAAAATTTGATAAATATAGAGTTATTTATAATTTTTGATAACTTTTAACACTTATCTTTTTTTATAAATCATGAAAATATATGATAATGTGATGCTCAAAGGACACATTTTTTTTTTATTATAATACACAAGATTTTATTTTATTTGTTTGTTTGTCTGTTTTATAAGCAAATAAGCTCTGCAGAAAATTCCAAGAACAAAGTGCATTACACGAAATCATATAAGTGTAAAAATCATAAAACTAATTTACAATATATAATTATAAAAAAAAACGCTAATTGATTGAAGACTTAAAATTTTATATGGCACAGTCAACATCTTTCAATTTTAATATGGTTCTCTTTTACTCGGAAAAGGGTTCACATTTTATGCCATTTGAATTTCTCATTTGTTTTAATTATTGTTCTATTTGCTAAAGAACTGAATCGAATTCAATTGAATGATAATGACACAGTGACAGAAACGGCAGGATAATCTCCATTATAAAAGTAAAATGTGCGAATTATTGTTATTTTAATTTAAAATTACTTAAAAAATGTATTTGATTTCATAATTTTTAGTATTAAAGCATTTATTAATTTTTATATCTTATAAGCATTTATTAATTTTAATATTTATTAATTTTATAACTTAGGAAACTCAGTTTGTTTTCGAGTGAAATATAAATAGTTAAAAAAGCAGGCAGTGTTTTTATTATGGAAATAAATTATTTAACCCGCCGATGGAGTTGCATTTCCTAAAGCCAAAGACGTACAGCCGAAATTACTCCGTTGTTATTTTTCTTTTTTGCCTTATTTATGTAGTCATGGAATTCATTTTGAAAACGCAATACAATATGAAAATCATGTCGTTAGCAAAAATATTAATATTAGAAATGTTAAATGCTATAATATTAAATATCGGAAAGATGTTAAAAGAAGAATTTAAACAATCTTTTAATATTTACTTCACTTAGATATTATGGAAATATATTAATGTTAATAACTCTCAAACCTTAATAAAAAAAATGCAGAATACAATATTTTAAAACATTATTTTAAGAATATTCATTTATTCTTTTTAAATTATTATAATAAAAAGCAGTTTCAGATTCATGAAGTCAATGACTGCATAAATAACAACACAAACTTTGAAACAGAATAACTCGTCATATGAACGTGTTCATATTTAGACTTTTGCCAACATACTGCTGAACGAACAAATTTAAAGTACTGGGGAGATTATTGCATTCAAGGACAAGAAACCGCGTGATTATCAGAGCCAATGAAAAACGCGGACTCATTTTGACAGACTTCTCCATTTACGGATTAAACTAAGGAATTAGCTTTAATTTCAAATATCTATATATAATTTCAAATATTAGATTTCTATGCTGATAGTGTTCATTTGTTACCTGATTATATCTTTTTTTTTATGTTGTGTCTTCCCTCTTTAGGCAGCGGTTGCTTTTAAATAATCTTACTGATTTCACTACAAAATATATTGATAAAAATGTATATTTATTTATTAGTTGTAGAGTTGCTTTTCTGTTCTGATTAGTGTACTCATAAATTTCTGTAATGAAGCCAAATCACATGACTTTTGCGAGCAGACTTGATTGTGCATATCATTTAGCATATCATTAATTTATGGTACAAGTTTCATCGAATATTCTTTTTGTTATATCTTATCCAAAATATATAATTTATCTTAGCGTTAAAAGAATATAGTAGCGTATTTCACTCTTTGTTACATGAGAGTATACTGCAATATTCTTAATTTCAATGTTACAACATGTTGAAAAATATGCTTAAATCAAAGTAATTTTAGTCGAAAAAGTAATTTTATCAAGTAGGGTAGATTATTTATACCTAAAAATCTCTTTTAAGAAATTCGACAAAAAAATGGTTCATATGATTACTAAGTTGCCTGCGCATATTTTGTCTTCATATTCTTCGCTCATAATATCAGAATCGTTCTAAAATTAACCTGTAGGAATCAAAACCGAATCTACCGGAAACTTGCTCATCTAATTTCTAATAAATAATTTAGATATTTTTAAATGCCTAGAGAGAAAAATAATTATGAAAGATCTTATAAGTTTTATTATTATTTTTAATTGGTTAATCTGTGGGATGCAGTTAAAGCAAAAATACCAGAAAATCGATTGTGTATATTGGTTTATGACTACGTTTCATCCATTCTGTTCTCTACGTTTTGTATATTCATTATTAGCTTATACTCTGGCTGACAGACTTCCTATGAAGTGATATCGATCAAAATTTGAAAAAAACTTAAAAATTATATGTAAAGACAATATCATTCATCAACCTTAAAACATTTATGGATTATTGTATTACAGACAGATGGATGGATAGGCAAACAGACATAATTCCAGGAACATATTTCTTGATTGAAATGCAGAAATTCGCTAAATACATTTTCTTCGTTTAGAAGAAAATGCATGGCACACTTTACACCCAATAGCACTTCAGTCAGATTGAAATATTCCGATAAAAAGGATTAAAAAATATCAGCAATGTATGTGTTCCTTGGCATAATTAATTTTTTTATGGATTTATTAGGAGATTTCACAAAGATTTGATGAGATCAAAAATAGAAGAGCGATATTCAGATCGTTTCACGAAGAATATAATTTTTTTTCTTTGATTTTATGTAGTGTAAGTTTAAAATAAATATTTTATTGATAATCAAAATGGTACTAATTTCCTTGCAGCAGGGGAAAATGCCATTTAAATATATTATAATCTTAGAGAACTAGTTTTAATAGTTCTTCATAGTTGTTAGAGAACTAGTTTTAATAGTTCTTTTACATACTACAATGTAAAAGAATTATGAAATTATTTTTTTGAAAAAATTATCAAAATTCAGAAAAAAAATGTCTTTATTAGATCTATTAGAAAAAAATTGAAATTATTAGAAAAAAAATTATTATTAGAAAAAAATTGTCTTTATTTTAATACTTTGTCATACAAAAATGCAAAAATCAAGTTTACTTTTTAATTAAGTAAACTTTAATTAACTAAAATTACTTTTTAATTAAGTAAAAATTTTATTGAAATTTAGAAAAAAAAAAAGAAACGTTCTGAGTTCTATATTCTCTATCTATAGATTATCTTGTAACACAATGTATAAAAACATATATATATTGCATATACAAATTAACAAATCTAAAATGTATTATAAAGTAATACTTTTCTGAATATTTCAAAATATTCATTGCTTTTATTCCAGGAATCACAATTTGAAGAAAAGAGATAATTAAAGCACACAAAAATTTCTATTTTTTGGAACGAGTTTAATTTAATTATATGAAGAATAGCACGACGTTTTAACTAATGTAACATTTTCATTTACATTAATATGATGTTCTGCTAACAATTCTCAATTCATTTGTTACCAACCTAACAATTAAATGGTATTTTTTGAAATTTTCAATACTACCCTTAATGGGAGTACATGCTTCTTGGAGCCATTAAACGCCGAGAAAGATAAAGTATCCCCTGCCGCAGCGATTGGAAGGATTCTTAATGAAAAACTTTTCCTTTGAGGCTGAGCAATCTTTAATTGAATCTATGGTTTCAGAAGCCATTTAATTCAAATGGAATTGCCCCTCGTTCTAATCGAAACTGTGCATTCAACACACTGACTTGATCTAATGACTAAATGCCTTTCCAGAAATTGGCGAATCTTTTCTTTTTTTTGGTACTGATACAATAAGAAGAAAATAAAATAAAAGAAGAAGTAAAAAAATTAAAGAAGAAAATAGAAGAAATTCTTTCCACATCTGTCGATGAACATTGCAACTATCTGCCATCATTGTTTTCCGTGGGTAAAGGAGATCGTTTTTCTGTTGATATGACCATTTCTTCTGGAACAGGTTTTTATGTATTTTTTTAGAATACTGCAGTCTAAGAAATAGATGATCGTGTTCGGCATTAAAGGAGATTCTCTTGATGGGCACCATTCACCTTGGGACCATAATTCCTTATTAAGCTATTCCCCCGGGTACACTTGCAGATGTTTCTTACACTAATAAACTGTCCTGAAACTCCGAATATACAACGGCTTAGCAATTGCTAGACCTCATCTCTCAAAGTTTCAACAGAATGGGTGAACAAAAAAATAAAATCACAAATAATAAAAATACGCTGTTAAATATAAGTTTAAGACATTAAAGGAAATGTGAGCCCTTGCAATGTTTATCACAATTACAAATATTGATATTTATTTGCTTAATGTGAGCATATAGTGCATATTAATATCTAATAGTGATTATAATATCAAACTTAAAATGCGTAATTTCTTCGCAAATTAAACATTTAAATAAGAAAATATTTGGAATTATAAGTGTAAATAAAATTTATTACTTAGAAATATTTTATCTTGTTCTTTATTTTGCTTCTCCAGCATAGGACAAAAACGGCTGTGAATTCTTCCGTATAATATGGATAAGATAGGATTGCACTTGATGGACGTGAGATATAATTGCACTTGCTAAATAATTAAAGAGAAATTTGATTAAAAGACAATTTGGCATACTTTTTTAAATCATTTTTTTAACTCCCAAACACACTTTGATGGGAAAAGATATTTAACTTTGTTCCAAATGGAATATTATTTAACTTTTGCTGATCTTAAATAGTTATAGAATAAACCGTTAACTTTTTTAAAATTTCATAATTTGGGAAAAAATCTGACTATGAAGATATATAGAATTGATATTATACAGGACTCTGAATATGAGGACTAAGAATTAGCAATATAGTAGTTTGATATTCTGTAGTAGTTTGATATATATTCTTTTACCAAAAATGGCTCAAAGATTTTATAAATTCTTTTTCACACAAATATAATCAAACATCAGCAAATATTTTATGCAAACCTTCCATTTTTCGACATTTTTTCTTGCTAAAGTTGGAAAGTTTGATTTCTTGTAAAAGAACAGAAACGTCAATAGTCAACTAATAAGCTATTAATAATTATGGCAATATTATTATTTATGTTAAAAAGCTAATCAATTATTTAATAAATTGCAAATATTAATCTTAATATATTCTATACATTATGATTATATGCATATAAATATAGAACAATATTTATTTAAATATATCTCATAAATATTTTAATTTTCCTGGCATAACATTTATAAAAAAAAGACTTATTGCATATCTTATATTCACATCGAATGTTTCTAGAATTATTTAAAGACTCTATATTTTAAATAATCAATATATCTGCAATGAACAGAATATATTACTTCAGTGTAGTAATATACTACATAAAATTTGATACATAATTTATTTTTCATGCTAGTAAGAAGTATAACATATTTTGTTCCCTCCTATATCCTGTAACAGATTATAAACATCATAAGAGATAATAATGGTTCATTTTATATTCCATTCAGAGGTAACAGTATAGATTATTCTGATAACTCTGTGAAGAGCCAGTAATTCTATTCCTGCTAAATTTATAGACATATTTAGGAAGTGTTAAGTATTTAAATGGAATTATGCGCCTTTGATAGTTTCATATATTTCATTTAATTATATTTATTACTTGATATTATTTTTAATGTATTTTTTATAGTTTTGTGAGAAAGAATTAATAGTTTCAATAACATACAATGTGTAACAAAATTTATAACAATATTTCTTTTAGAAAATGTCAGAAAAGTATTATTTCTGAAAAAAAAATAATGGACATATTCTTGAATTTCTCTTGTACCATGTACACATTGTATCAAATATGTACAAGAGGGAAAAATTCGATCTTACTTTAATCAAATTTGATACGTTCATTAATTGCAGTTTAATAATGTCACAAATCTTTTTATGCATATTTTTATAACGGGATAAATGAATGTCCCACATCAAAATTATATTTTTTTCGTTTTGCAGTTTAAAAAATTCTGCATTAATCCAGTTTCAAAGATAAAATTTTATTTTTGAAACTGAAATTATGCATGCATAATCGATATGTATCAATTATGCATATATAATCGATGCATAATCAATACATATTGAATGACAGTAATTTTAAGAACCAAATTATATA
>JAPMOQ010032104.1:1399291-1414971 GCA_026543055.1 Argiope trifasciata
GTCATAAAAACATCAATTTTACACAGACCATAAAACATACATTTCCTCTCTTGTCATTTTTTTATCAGCATGCTGTCAAAGAGTGCTTTGTCCGTATCAGTTTCACGGCCAACGAACTTTTTTCCCAACCCGCCTGTGTGTAAGAAAACGAGTGTTTTCCTAAAACAACGACTTCAGAAAATATTCTTTTTTTTTCTGCCTGGACTTCCTTCGTGCCATCTAAAGTGTAAAGAGATTTATGCAAAACGGCACTAACCGCCTACCAGCATGAAAAAAAAGACAAGAGATCCATTTTAGATAAGAGCTCAAAACGACAGGATATATCTATCGATAGGAGTTCTACTTTGCGCATCGCCAGTAAAAGAAAAAATCCTATATAAATCTGGAGAGGGTTTTACAGAGGATATGCTATAAAACTCTCACTCAATTAGTGTGAAGTGTTTGCCTGAGTTACGGTTCAATTTTTCGACCAGCTTGGAAAAGATCCATTGGAATGTCTACAAATGATGTTGTTCTTGATTGGCATAAAGTTACATTATTTAAAGAAAAAAATACAGCTGGATCGAGTTCATGAGAAACAAAGTTGCAAAAATCTCATATAATTCTTTATTTCTAGACAAAGTTTCAGAAATCTGATCTAATTCATTATTCTGAATCAACTTTTTATGTTTTCGGTCCATTTTATAGGCCAGTTTAAAAAGGGTTGTTAATATTATAAGTCTGGATAAAAATTAGAAAGTTTTCAACAAAAATTGAATAAATCTGGCAAACTATTAATGATAAGAACCTAATTATTCTGTTTATTGTTGATTGATTTAGCTTTAACGTTTATGTCTTATACACTATTGAAAAGAGTCATTGTAAGCTTTTTTAACTTAATTCTGAGCGAAACAGGGTAAGAATCTAATTAATCTGTTTATATTTGATTAATTTAGCTTACACTTGTATGATGCCATATACATCACTGAAAAATTTCATTAAAATATTTTTAGCATTATTTAAGAGAAACACGATCGTTAAAATTACGAAAGTGGAAATAAAGAGAAAGAGAGTTTTCTTTCACATCAATAGATACAGTTGAAAACCCGTCTGATTATCCTGAACTACTCTATCCCACACAATTATTTGAAAGAATTAAAAAATAGTGGCTATGCAATTTATACTATTGTTGTACAAAACTCCGATATTTGTATCTTAGTATTTCACTCAATCATGCATCAAAATGCTTAGTTATTGAAAGCTAACCAAATTTCTGAATATTTCTTTTTTGACCAACCTTAATAATTGATTCTCTTCATAACTTTTAGAATACTTTTGAAATGCGTTCGGATGGAAGTCACAAAACATTCAACAATTTGACAAAGATGTCTTCAGATGTTGGATGTTAATCTGAAACTAATTCATGTTACTCGAAAATTAGAAGGTTTTTCTACCTCATAAAAATGGTCAACATAAATATAAGTAATTATAGCATGGAAAGAAATCGTAACAATACTAAAATTCATATTAATTTCAAATCAATTTCTCAAATGATGATACCCTATTTGAAATTGAAATCTTCAAATAAAGTAAAAACGAGTTCATTTTTTAACTATTTGAGATGAGCAGAAAATAAATAATTGGCATTTTAAATTTTAAAATCCTGCGATTAAATAGAATTTATCAGATTTTTTTAATAAGTGGATTTAATTCATCAACAACAACTTTTCTTAAACTCCTAGAGGAAAGAACTAATGCTTTGCATCTTTTAAAAAATTAATTAATATTTTCTCATTTTAAACAACCAATTAGTTTTTTTTAATTTACCTACAAAAACGAATACAATTTTAGGGAAAATTAAAAAGAGAGCATTTAAAGCACAGTTGTCAAACATTTGTGAAATTCTAATGTTCTCAGATTTATATTTCTACACCTTTCTTTCACTCTTTCTGAGCTGTCGGAGCAATTAACAAAGGATTTCACTTATGGAAAAATGTTCTTCAAAATGAAACAAACAATTAAAATTTCCTTAAAATTAATAATTAGAAATAGGTATAACATTTTTTAAATAAATATAAAATTACACAGACTTGATACAATGTGATTATTCAAACTGGCCAATATTTTAAAAGTTGTTTCGTTCATAATTAAAAGAATGGGAACTTTATATTAAAATTGCTGGGAGTTCTGAAAAATCCTTGATAAACAAGATAATAATATTTAATTTTTTCAAAATTTATTTTGAATGAATTACCATTGATTAAAGTTGCTAAGTAAGATTAACTAAAAAATTATGACAATTCAAAGTTAAAAAATTATAAATGGATCAAATGCAAATTTTTATTGCAGGCTGTCCTTATAATTTTGTCCTTGCTCATTTTTGATTTTTTAGAGACAGGCATATCTATCCAGATGAAAAGATGGTTCAAAGGAATTCAATAATTATTTGAATTTGAATTCAATAGAGGTAATGCTGAAAAAATCTAGATTTATGTATGAGGCAGTACATAAATTTAGTCTTATTTGTTATATCTAGGAAAATTGTCTAGATATTGTAACATATAAAAATAAAAACTTATTTGTTTTCAAGCAAAACTAATCAAATAAATAAGCTTTGAATAATACAATTTTTGATTATCTTAATATATTTTAATGAAAATCTCAAAGATCACAAAAACGTGTATTTCGTTTCTTCAATGGTAACACTGACTAATGCAAAATGATTTTTAATTCTTTAGAGATAGGGGGAAATTTCCATTTAGAAAATGCTCGCTTTGAAATCTCATATTTTCTAGTTTGTATTCATAAAACTCTTGCGTAATGTTGAGGTTTAATTTTTATACTGTCCCTTGTTTTATTAGTACTTAGTAAAATATCGGTGAAATAATTACATTCAAACTTGTCATTCTGCTGCTAAAACTGATGGCGTTATAAAATTTTAAAAAGTAGACATAGTATCAACAAAAAAAAATCTTTCAGAAATATT
This sequence comes from Argiope trifasciata, assembly GCA_026543055.1. Taxonomy (NCBI): domain Eukaryota; kingdom Metazoa; phylum Arthropoda; class Arachnida; order Araneae; family Araneidae; genus Argiope; species Argiope trifasciata. The sequence continues at coordinate 1,402,257 of JAPMOQ010032104.1, forward strand.
GATTCATAAAACATAAATGATTATTATTTATGTCATTTATTATTTTTCCTACTGGAAATAAATATCTATCTATAACTTATTAGAAATCCTCTTTTGAAACACTATTAGATTGAGTAGTGTTAACTTTAAAATTGAGATTGAAATTAGACCTCCTTCTATAAATACTTTTTTTTTTTACTTTTCCATACTTTAAAATCAATTAAATGACAGAAGAAAATATTTCTCAACTAAAATTAATTTTCTTTTAATGAAAATCTCACTGAGATAATAATTTTTCAGATATAAAGAATTTTTTCCAAACAGTCAATTAATTATCATACTCTATCCAGTCTAAATATACTTATAATAAAACATTTCTCATTCATAGTAACTATTTAAGTTTTTTAAAGGAAAAACCATTATTTTTAAATATAAACAGAAGGATATGATGAATGAAAACTCATCTCTCTGTATAAATCTAGCATTTATAAAGCACCAATAAAGAAATACATTTTAAATTGCTATATGAAAGAGGAAGCGAATATTATTTTTGTTAATGTTATATTTTTATTTGTCTGATTTAATTTTTTTCATAAATAAGCGTGAAAATTAAAGCAGGTAACTTTGAATTCACATTTTGGCAAATATGTTGGATTCTAGCTTCAGATTCACGCCTTTAGAAGAACTAATGAAACGGAGAAATAAAGCAAAGAATTATACAGAACTCTCATTTATTATCTTTGTATTTAATGAGACATTCTCCTAGAAATGTTTTTCTTCGCCATTCAAATTCTCTAAGATTCAACATTCGAAGTCTTCACAATATGATAAATTGTTTAAATGAAAAAAGTAAACTCCATTGGAGCATTAGAAAACTATACGAAAATGAACATAAAGCGATCCTCAATAGGAATGAAAATTTTATAATAAAAGATGGCACATATATAGAATCGAAGGTACAATTGTTTGTGCTTTTCATTTTAGGTGTACTTAGTGAAGTGTAATTATACACAGATATTTTTTTGACAGACTATACAGTCCATCAAAATGATTTTTGATAGATTTCATCAAAATTCCCTTCAATTTTCTGAAATTAATTATAGTACAATAATACAGTAAATGCATTGCTTACTGCTGTATTAAAAAAAAAACTTTTTTTTTTCATAAATATGTAAAATATTTTTTCATGCAAAGAGGCATCTTCATATTTAGAATTACACAAATTATATTTTTTCATCCAAATTCAAGTATATATATAAAAAAAATCAGATTCAAATAATTTGAATATATGTACAACTTTATAATTTTAGTAAACAGTTAATGATCTGTAAGTAATTGATATTTTCATTTCCTTATAAGATAAAAGCATAAATTTCTTTTTCTGTAATTGTAAAATATATTAAATTTTTGTAATACTTATTCTATTCTAAATATAATTTTGATGAAATAAGCGTGCTTAATTAATTTATTTTTAAAGTCAAGTTTTTAGTCGTAGGCTTTTAACATAAATCCAGCAAATTTTCATGCCAATCGAAACAGAAACATCTAACCTATTTGTTTCGGTTATAGTTCGACCAATAACTATCAATTTTGTTTCAAATCTATTTCGGAAAGAGGGGCAATTTTTTATTGAAGAAAACTGAACCCAGATTTTGATGCCTTTTAATAATTAATTTCCAAAAATATTATTGTCTGTAAATTATGTTTATATCCTTTTTAAGTTAAGAAACTTTTTTCTAATTACAATAATTTATTTTCATGTAAATTTTGGTTAATTATAATCGAAGGACAAAGTATTATGAAAGGTAGTATATATTATATTATATAAAGTATTTTTTTGCATAAAATTCAATAATAATTTCTTATGTATTTAAAAATAATACTTTTTATGCAATTATAAATAAAATCCCAATACTTTTTTTTTTGGTTTTATATAACTAAAAGCTATAGAGGAAATGTATCTTTTTTTAGCCTGTGCAGTTTATCTAAAGAATCAGAGAGGGAGTAATTGTTGTATAAAGTAACAATTGTAGATAAAAGTTTCCAGACACTTGAAATTTTACGCCTACATGAGTTCAAGGAACATGACCTTTCAGAAGGTTCATGTACATAATAAATAAAATAGATTTGATTATGTTTATACGACATAGTGCTTGTATTTATTATTTATTATAAGCATAGACGAATTCTAAGAACTACTCTATGAAAATATACGAATCTCTTGTTATATACATGCACAAGAGTTTTAAGGGGTAAAGATGAAATTAAATCTCTTTAATATTTTTTGGAAATAAGTTTGTCACCAAAGGCGTACTAATGTAATTACGTAATGTACGTTTATGTACGTAAAAAATATACTCTTCGTTATAGATACACAGGGTTTCACTAAATATATGAAGTAGTATATAGGTATACTCATTTAAGCGGAATTTGTCGAGTAATGCTTATTTGAGTATAAGACAATGCATGATAATAATTGTTTGGCAAAGCTTTACATTTTCCATCAGTGACTTGAAATGAATGAAAATGACTTGAACACGAAAAGACACTTTAAATCATTTAACGAACACGATCACTTTTGAATTCCCACCATTAAACTGTCTGCTGTTGAGGGCACATTTAATGAGAAGAATAAATTTCGCTTAATGTTTTCGACTCGAAGATATTTGGTTCTATTGAATTAGTTGCTGAAATGCATTTGTACCCAATAACTTTTATGCTAAGCAATTTTTGCAACTGTAAGCGACCAAAGCTTTAAAAAAAAGTAGTTCTATTGTTACAAATGCTGAATCAGTAAAAGTAATGCTATTGTTATAAATATTGTTCTCGTTAGATTATTTCATTTATTTTCTCTTCATACCTAAGCGAAACTAACAAAAAATAATCTAATGCAAATTAATTCCTTTAATTATAGAAATAATTTCAGCCAAAGAAGCAATACTAAAGTGGATGTTTGATTCTTAATGAAATTTTTAAGTGAACAGTTTTGAATTTAGCATTTTGATGAATAGAAATAAATTTAATTAAGTAATTTTTCACGAAAACATTATCCCAAAGCTGCAAAAAAAATGATCTGTACTCATCTACTAAGCTTAAAAACTTATTCTATCTAAATTGAGATATTTTATTTTAAAAAATAATAAGCAAAAAAATTCATAACCAGGTAATTAACAGCCAGATTGTAGTAAATATAATGGTATTTAATGGTCAAATCTTAACAGTTAATATATTTAAAAGAAATTGAACAAATGGGAAAATTCTTCTCTCGATTTTCTTAAAATTTACTCGAAATTGAGCAAATGAAAACTTATTTTCGTTGTATAGATGTCAAATGTGGGTTTTCCATCTTTAATCCTTCAATTTAACCCATTACATACAAGAATGATTCCAGAGTTAATTGTCATGTTAAAACTATATCAAATGAATAAAACTGCTCCTTAAAGTGTTGTGCATCTATATTAGTTCATATGGTATCTAATTTGATGCAAACTCTGATACAAACTTTCTCCAGAAAAACTTTCGGATAAGTGGGTATAGTGCTCATTAAATCCGTCGAGACCAAATGTCCTTCCGCTTGTGGGGAAAGGAAGCTTGAATATAGGATGCCAGCTCAGAAATAGGCCTCTTCATCTGAGGTCTGTCTCAAAATAGTCCTATTACATGTTAATATAATTAAACGGAACAACAACATATTTAATCATAAAATAATCAATGAATAATTTATCTGATTTGTTTCTATTTTTTATAACGTTGGCTTGCACATAGAACATACAAACCGACAAAAGTTTATTTATTTCAAAATGTGCACATATCATACCATACCGTATTTTTTCCATTTGTTCCTTTTATTATTATTACTCTCCGATCTTCCATACAGATAAAAATAAATTTATAAAGTCTTTTTACTCTCTGGGATGGTATTAAAAAAAGAGAATTCATCAAAAGTCTTTAATCGAAATTTGTTAATATTTGGTATTACCTTTGTTGCACCAATTCTGACATATGAGATGGAAGATAGATTGGGAATGAATTTTCAATGTTATTTCACATGTAAGATTTTTAAAAAAAACCAGGGCAACATTACATGAGATGTATGAAAATTTAAATTTTATTCTTCCCCTCCAGACAAAACGATCCTCACTATAAAATATTCAATTTTCCTTTTAGGGCTGGTTACCAATTATATCGTTGCAAACTGAGTTACTTTCAATTTCTAAGAGAACGAATATTTACATTTATAAGAATAAAAAACCATTGGGAAAAATTAGACACCTTTGCTTATAAAGTTAGAGTAAACTAGAGTAACTAATCTAAACAGTGTAAAGAGCATAGTTATTAAATCAGCAATTGTGAGTTGTAATATGAAATAATACTCGTCCTTATTCCCCTTTCTCAAAACAAGAAGCATTCTCCACCATCTGATTGGAATTACTGGACTCCCAACTCTATCTACACCAAACAAAGAAACGGTCATTGATATACTTTCCCAAATTTAAAATATTATTTTCCTACTTAGTAAGGGAGATAATTTTACAAGTATGTCAATGTTACTGAATATGTATGGAGTCAATTATTGTTGACCTTGGCCATAAACTTGTCATCCAATTAGTGACAAAAATGAGAGAGCTAGAATGCACGAGACTATAAAAATTAAAGAAACTCAGTCAGTTTGTCAGTAGATGAGTCGAAGGGTGAAGAGTCAGTTGGACTGATTCAGAGGAGAATGAAGTCAATCTTTGGAATTTTAATTCCATTATTACTTCATTCCAGTTATTACTCCAGGTATTATTTCATTCCAGTTATTTATTGCCGATTTACTGACTGTGTACTGTTGTTTTGTGTACGCTTCATCTATGTTTTGTTATATATAAATTATGTTTTTCGAATTTATATTGAGTTTGCTGGACTTTTCATCAAACATCCAGATATATATATATTTCTTTCATCTGTGGCAATATGGAATTTGCCTCTTTTCGTCTAGATATCTAAAAAAACCATTCTAATGAGTCGTAAACAAATAAAATAATTTTTTATGTTGGGAGAAATGTCCCCTTTAAAAATTAAATTTATCTTGAAATCGATTAAATTCAAATGAAAGAGAAATTTGGCTATTTTTTTAAGTTATAATATCACTGAAATTTCAATCTATTGAGAGACAACAAAAATTCATTGAAAAATTATAGTATTTAATTATTAGAAATTTGAATGTCATGATAAAGTTCATTGAATCGTATGAGTTCTATGAATCGTTAAGCAACAGAAGATTTCCGTTTCTACTATTCATGCGATTTTTTTCTCCATATCGGTATAAGTCTAAATACTTTTCATAACATGATTTTCAAAATAAAAGATAAAAATTAAGATTATATAAAGACAAACATAATTTATTGAAATATTAATTGTATAGAGAAAACATAATATACCTTATTGGAAATGTAAAGACAACAAGAAACCGGCGGAAGCATCCCGCGTAATTTTCAATGAATGTCACGTTCTTGCGTAATTTTCAATGAACGTCGTTATCATAATTCTCTTGCAAAAAACTGTGGATCATGGGCAAGGTTACGATTGTCTTGCATAGATTTGGTGAAAAGTAGTCTTCAAGTATTGTTTTTTTGGGGGGACGGGGGGATATTAGAAGTTTTATTGTATCTTTTTAAAAATATTAATTTGAATTAATTAGTTATTAAATTTAATTTTCTAAATAATTTAAACATTGATGAGGAACTATATTGATCCTAAAATAATATGTATGTTTAATAAATATTTATTTGTGTCAGTATATGCTTTTGAAACAACATTCTTAATTTACTATTAATTAAAATTCATATCTGTATTTTTTCAACACCATTCCGATAGACTCCAAAAAATATTTGAGCAAAATATTTTTATTCCATACAACGCAACAAAGACATTAGCATTAACTCGAAAATAGGAAATGTAATTAATTTTCTCAAACAAGTTCCTTCAAAAGTTATTCAAAAATTAAAATGTTCATGAGTTTTAAGTAAATATAACAAGATGCTTTATTGAATCAAAGCATAAAACTACATTCAAAAATTTCGTGTATTAAAGTAAATTCAAAACCTAAAATTTATTCAAAACATGGTTGTTTTTCTTTCAATCTCTGATGATACATAAAAAGAGGAAAAGTAGAAAATAAAATGAATTTATTACTATTATTTATTTAGTCTTCAGTGTTATCACCTTGAAGATTCTGGCATTCTTCATGAGATGCAATAGATTTCCGAAACTCCCTTAGGAGAACACACCTTCCATGATGTGATATAGGGCTTAAAGTGTCTTTGAATTTCTTCATTAGTCTAAAGGTTGTGGTCTTCTAGTCAATTCTTCAATACAGAGAAAGAATGAAACTCATTCGTCTCTAAATCGAGCAACTGATAAAACGTGACAAGGATGTAGGTCAGTCATAACATAAAATCTTATACTACGAATTGATGCATTTTCTATTGACCAACGATGAATTCAAAAGTCGACATGAAATAAAAGGATGGCAATGAAGATTCAGGCGACTAGATAACTAAACATTGTACCAATATTGAAATTCTGGAAGATGAATATTTATATATTCCTGCTTACTATTTAACTTCTAAAAAGAAAACTCGAAGAAATTCTCACTTTAGTGACAATGGTATTATTTGAAAAGATGACCGAAAAGCTCTAAAAGACGAATGTCTGTATCTCAAAGATTGGTTTTTCAAAGATATGCATGGTTGTTTACAAACCTTTACATCCATCAGTGCGACATATGCCTGAATTCTAATGATGAAATTTTCAAAACTAATTTATTTACAGCATTTGGTTATAAATTCAGTTGGTTCTTTACTTTCCTTCTATCGCCCTTTGAAACTTGCAAAGAAAAGATTTTCATATTTATAAAAGAATTTACTGACTTACAATGTCAGTATTAATTTGGCATAGAAAAACTGAAAACAATTGTCCAAGAAGATTTAATTATAAACAGCAATCGTTTTATGAATTATCAGTTCTCTCTGAATTTAATTTTTTTAAAAAAAGGAAAGACTTAAAAAGGATTTTTAAGGTAATTTTTAACATGAGTGGCATTTTTTTTTTCCTTTCTCTCTCTAGTGTTTCAAAACAAAATTAAATTTTGTTTCATTTTCCTACAAGCTAGCAGCGTGAAAAAATATGAAAATCCTATTGATTAAATTATTGTCGAATTACTGGCTTTAAACCAGAAGAAAAAAAATTTAAAAGTTGAAGGAGAATGCTCCAAGAATAGGATTTTCAGGAAAATGTCCTTCAAATTAAACTAATTTCAGAAAGAAAAAGTTCGCATAAAGATGGCTGCGTGTCATGGAAAAAGCGCAGAACGAAAAAGTGACAATTTATTCTAAAAACTAGGAAAAAGTTTTATTTTTTTTTCCAAATGAAATAAATGTCGTCAAAAGCAATACTTCCTATTAAATTCTTCACTTAATACATTTACACCAAATTTATTGAGGAAAATGAAAAATTACATTACAAGTTTTAGAACTTTCTGAGATATTTCTAAGAACAAAATAGTCAGAAAAAATAATGCCCTTAGAAACAAGCTATGTACAGAAGAAAGTCGATATCTTTATTCTGCTGTCAGTCATATATAATAATGTTTATTAAAATATTTTACCTATAAAATTTACATAGGAGATTATCTACATATTTAAAAAATGTATGAAGTTTGGAATTTTCTGGAACAATACACTTTTTGATGGCATGAATAGTTTTTAGTTTTAGCTATATTAATGTCCCGTTTAAGGCAACACGAGGGCTATTTTGGGACGGACCTCGTAATTTTGAACCACGGTCAGATGACGAGGACGACACCTGAACTGGCACCCCCTTCTCCACACCACACCACACCAGCGGGAGGACTTTGGCCTGACAGATTTAACGTGCAAGAGACGATGTCATGTATAGATTCTCCAAAACATTTTCAGAATATAAATTTTTGCTATATTCAATGAAAACATCAGGAAATAATTAATACTTTCTAAAGAGATGCTTCCATATTTACATGTATAAGATTCAGATATTATTTTGATGTTGGTAATAGTGTTTTCTATTTTTTGTGACACTTTAAGTTGCATTCTACTTATTAAAATCAATTGCTACTTAAAGCATGTCAGTGAGAATTTTTTGAGAGATGAACTTATCCAAGTAGTACAGCGGACTCAAGTCGTTATCGACATTCACTAGCTTCCTTGCTACATTCAAGCAATGGAAAAAGCTGTGAAACTAGTGACCGAATCTGCTCAAAATGCCTGTGGTTCACCGGAAGAATAGGATACATAAGATCAAAAATTAACTCCAATGTCAGTTTACCAAAATTTAATTTTTAAAAAACTGTTTAATATGACAATGAAATAGACACAAACACTTCGCTACTGTAACGTTTGTAATCATTAAGAATACAGAAGTAGAAAAGTTCAAATTTGGACCTTTAAATATTTTTTCCATTACTATATTTTGTAATTAATATATTTAAAATTATAATTCTTATATATGTATTTAAAGTCATATTTTTACATTATTAAATAAAAATTCATAAAACTATTTTATCAAAGTTTACAATTTTTAACTATTACTCTGAGAAAACAAACTATAAACTCTTTTCGGCACCTTGAAAAGAGTTTATAGTTTGTTTTCTCAGAGCACTATTGCATTGCAAACAGAATTTTTTAGAATTATTTTTAAACCTAAAAGCTAATTTTGTATCCCTATTATCAAACTAAAATTTTAAAACAAATTTAAAGGCCCTTTTCTCATTTTTTTCAATTTTTTTACAAATGTCAAGTTCTCTGCTGCACTTCAAGATAATATAATATTACAACAAATTTTTTAAATATTGTATTTGTATCTAAACGCCAATATTCCATATTACAGCGAAAGAAAAATCTAAAAAAAATGTTTAAAAGCACCTTTTAAAAACTTCAATTTTTTTACAAATTCCAAGCTTTTTTCGGCACCTTAAGATAATGTAATATTGCAACCAAATTTTTTAATATTGTTTTTGAGCCCAAAAGGTAACTTTTCTCCAGTATTCCCGAATTAAAATCTAAGAAAAAGGCCCTAATACATTCATTCCTCCCTAATATATACATAGAGAGAGAAATTTTCTTTCAAATCTAAACGCTACTTTACTTTATTCTAAACTTAAAAATTTTTACAATTTTTATATTTCAAGAATAGTAAGTTATCTTTCGTATTTTTATCTGAAAATGAAATTCGCTTTATTTAAACTGACTTACATAATTTCTTAAAATCGTTATAATGAGTTTTGAATTTCTGATTTTTATTAAAATGTTTCTCTATTTTATTAACAAACTGTATTTAATGTAATCCATCTGATGCTTCAAAGCAATGAGTAATTAACAAATTATTTCTTCAGAGTGAATAATTGATGGGAAACAAATTTAATTTCAAAGTTTCTTCCATTTAACCCTTGTTAAATTAATTATACCATAATAAGTAATTTTCCGTTATTTGACTACCTTTTTTAACTATTTTATTTTTAGAAACCTACTGCTGTTAATAATTTTTAAGAATATTAAAGAACAAATTTTATTTGATTCAGATATTATTTCAAATGGTAATCGTATTATCCTTAATTTTTTAGTGTAATTCTTATAGACGATGGAATCATCTTCTCTTTCTGATTAATTTATTGCGTTGTTCCAATTTAACTTTTGATATGTAAGAGATTTTTATTAGCTCCAAAATTTTCCCAAAAGAGCTAAGTATTTAGTGCAATAGCTGATATAGGCCATTAATATCAAATGGGGTCTTAAGTCTTCTAAAAACAACAAAACATTATTCAAATATTTTCCTTTTAATCCAGGCACTGTGTACGTGAGTGTATGCAGCATATATCTGATGCGTTTACGCTTATCTTATTTACTGCCGATTTTGTTTTGAAAATTATTTCAGTAAAGGCATTTAATAATCCTTTATAAAACATTTAAAGATTCCTGAATGAAAATAATACTACTGTAGTTAGTTTGTGTATTATAGCCATAGGCGAAACTTAATGACATATATTTTTTCCCTCGCTTATTTTTAACACTTTCGCAATCAAATTTTTCTCTTTGGCGATCTCAAAATTTAAGCAAAAAATAAAAAATGATAATGAAAGCTTCAGAACTCTATCTAAACCAAATGACATATCACTACTATGTCTGAATTCAATTTCGAAATGAAATATGTTCTACGGATTGCTCTGCACTACAATTTTATTGCAGAGATTGGTACTTAAATTCTCTTTCTTGTTGTATTGCTAATTAATCACACTCATACACTTATGACTGCCAGACCAGATTACTCAAAATGTTCAAAATGTAATGTAAACCCACAACTATGGTGTTGAAAACATTCATTTAATTTAGTTCAAGTACTGCCTTTAATTTTTTAAATTATATGTCCTCATACATATGAGTGGACAGAAATAAAGCTGTCTTTTTGAAAAATATTTAAAAAATTGTGTACATAGATTGTCTAATCGATTTTTAGACGCAATTACAAAAATAAAATTGTTCTCATTGAGTATAACTTACATAGCTTCAATGTACATCATACATTAGACTATTGCAAAACACTTTAATGTATATGATATGCCAAAATAATATTTGATTTGCCAAAAGAAAAAATCCGCAATATATCCTGCTTTTGGCGAAACTTTTGTTTTAAGGATTATTTCCTTAAAATTATTTATGAATTTTTTATAAATCCTATTAAAATTTGTAATTAAAAATAATTTATATAGTCTATTGGGCTATCAGCAGTTTGCTCGTCATAGTTATAGGTGAAAGTTAATGTTATATATAATCTAACTAATCGCCTTTGCCGACCAGTTGGTTGTCCGTGAATATTGACTTTATTTATTTTCTGTTACATTTTAGGGGGGATTTTTCTTCCATGATTCCATCAAATTGTCAGAAATTAAAACATTAACTTAATAGTCTCACATATAATTCTATTTATTCAGTATATGAACCTTTTTAAAAGTTATCTGTCCCGTCAGGATTGCTCGATTAAAAATGTAAATTTCCCTGTTTTACTTGGGGAGTTATAACTTCACTTATTTGTTTTGTGAGTTGAGAGAATATTAAATAAATTCCTACATTTACAGTTTTGTTCAATGGATTAACTATTTCTTGAAAAAATTAAAACAAATTGAATTTCCTGGCAACACTGTAATCTAGTGTTGGAAATTAGGAAAAAATATAAATATTTGAAAAAAAATGTCATTAAAAAGATTTATTCTGCGTTTTAAAGTAGAGTAAAGTTAATTTTTGCGAATTACAATTTAAGAGCTATTACAGGTCAAAATTCAAAAGTTTTGGTTGTTTTTTAATTAATTAAAATTTTTAAAACTTGCATCTAAGCGTACATTCTTACTTTCGAATTTGACAGTTAAAGGTCAAACGATCTGATCTGTAGAGTTTCAACACACGCACGCACACATACGCACTCGTCTTTATATTTTATCAAATAATCTTATGCACTAATATTAGTACAGTTTGCGCATTATCTTTTACTACATTGCGAAGCTGCGTTATTTCCTATTTTACAAACTGTGCAACTCTTTATGATTTTAAATTGTTGATCCACATTTGATGTATATAATGGGCGGATGAATAAATGCCGATGTTCAATTCAATTAAAGAAGCCAATCTTTCAGAAATTATTAGAAAAATCTTTGGGCATCTTAATTTCATAATTTTATACCTTTCAAAAAATGAATTGTGCGGTATGAAATTTCCTAAAGTAGTTGAATCAAATGATTTCTCCGTAGTCTTTATCATTTGCAGCAACATAGCTTTCTTATTCTTCGTAAAAGCTGAGTGGATAATAAAAAGATTTATTTTTAGCTTTTTAAAGTGGAGAAATATTCAATGACAACAAAATAACTGATTTCAATTTCATCACAGAAAATGGGAAATATCGAAAGTTATTAAATACACATTCTTTTTAATATTTTTCAAGGTTCCTAATAATTTTAAAGACAATAAAAATTAATAATAAGTTAATTGATATCCCCAAAAACCTATGTTTTATTTTTTTAATAAAAAAGCTTACAAAATTAGTGTAAATTTTGAATTTGCTACCATTTATGCGGTGAAGTGTTGGCAACCCTATTAAAAAGTATCATTTGATAGTTTTTAGTTTAGGGTTAGTAAAAATGGAGCATTACACGATAGAACAAAGTGTTAGCGAGAATTTTGAATTCATTAAAATATCTCTTTAATTTATTCTTCTATAAAATCATAATGTAGACAGGTTATTAATTACATAGTAGAATATTAAATTTAAAAGTAGTGATATATGGAATAATATATAAGGCAAAAGGCCACCATAACTTGTTGGTACATACCCATTCTTTTATCGAAATTTTCCTGATTATTCTGCATAAATGTGGCTGAATTTTTTTGATGCATCGTTGAATCTTCCCCTTCAATTCACGCATGCTTGGGAGCTTATCAACATAGACCTTTGACTTCAAACAACCCCATATAAAGAAATCCAGTGGTGTAGGGTTATTAGTTTAGGGTTAGTAAAAATGGAGCATTACACGATAGAACAAAGTGTTAGCGCGAATTTTGAATTCATTAAAAAATCTCTTTAATTTATACTTCTAAAAAATCATAATGTAGACAGGTTATAAATTGCATAGTAGAATATTAAATTTAAAAGTAGTGATATATGGAATAATATA